>WTXK01000325.1:0-54037 GCA_025769895.1 Lactarius psammicola
ACCTTCTGACGCCATATGTAGCGGAGTCCAATCGGCTACAACTGATATTGCAAAGTAAAAGATTTGAAGTGCTGAACAAGCCGAGGTTGGATACGCAAGCCTATGGTGGAGATAAATCACACCACGAACCTACAGACGACGCGGAGACGTAAGTCAACAACTTAAGACCTTTATTCAAGGTCAAAGACAAGAGTCACGCGGCGGCAGGCTGAGTAAGAATCAAGAGGACAAGTTGCATTAGCATAGTAAAGAGGGTACAAGGGAAGGATGCATACCTGAGTAAGAACCAAGAGGACAAGTTGGTTCTACTCAGGATGCTACAGCAGGGTTTATATACTACTGCGCTCATTGTATTACTAAGTACTTTAGTAAGTGTAATGACTCATGCGCTGACGCGTCGTATCTATTAATAGCCCTTATCTATTATGCTGACTGATGCACACTAAGCGACTATGACTACTTGATGACGCGGCCTTCTTATCTGCTGAGTAAATCCTTGTACAATATGTAATACTGCTTACAGTAAACGTTCTATTGTATTCTACTACATTCTAGCCAATCACAACAAGCACATGTGCTATTGTTATCTATAACAATAGAAGTTCGAGAACGGCAAGACTATCACACAGTCAAATAACATCACATGATGTATCCCACGATCACGTGACCCATAGTTGCACATGTTGGCATCATGTGACTAACCATCTTATCATATCTAATGATAAGGGACTTGAGTACTTTGGCCACTTATATCTTGCCCAAATAAATCCGTAAAAATACAGAAAAATAGGGAAAATAATACGCGTCCATGACACCATATAAGGAGACGGAGCTACATGGGGAAAACTTCGCGCAACCTCCACCTGACCTTATCGAAGGAGAAGAGGAGTTTGAAGTAGAGTGTATCCTGCAATCAAGGTTGTATGGCCGAGGGCGCAAACTTCAATTCCTAGTCCAGTGGAAAGGTTTTCCCATGAGTGACAGCTTGTGGGAACCCCTGGAGAATGTACGATGCTCAGCTGATCTTATCGCCGATTTTTATCGGCAACATCCTACTGCCGAAGGGGCTGGACGAAAGATATAAAAGAAGGGGAAATCAACCAAAGACACGTATCGAGAACCTCACCCTCTAGCTTGACTACTCCTATCATCTCCACTATTCCCCATTGTCGACCCTCGCACTCCTTTGCCACAATGATTCCTCCATGCTATGACTCCCGTGTACAATCCAACGACCAGAAGAAGCTCTTTGAGGGCTGGAAAGAATCTGGTTACAGCCAGGAGTTCTGGACATGGTTGACATCGCCTTCATCGTCCTCATCCACCCCTACATCTGCCATATCTCCTCTTGATCTCCTTGAACTTGAATCCGCCATCCTATCCCTCTTCATTACCACTGCCGTCAACACTCTCACCACCGCCAGCGATCACCGCAAACATCACCATCTGGATCCACAAGTGGTCGTCCCCACCAAAGCCCCCTCTATCTGTAACACCCCATCTGATAACAACGATCCATGGGCATCGCCACCCCGGATTGAAGATCGGACGAAGCCGTATCGAAAGATATGAGGCTATGGTGCCAAGGACAAGTAGGTTTTTACCTGGATCACTTGGGATGGACATTGGTTGTGTGAAGAACCCACTGAGGAGGAGGAGAAGTACCTGCGCGCCGCCTGGAAGAAGTCCGGTCCCCCTGTCCCAGTCGATCGCGTCGACTGATGGTCTGCCATGCTAGGGGCTAGCATGGGTCAGATGGGGGGGTAATGTTACAATTTCTCGCCTTGCGACGCACTGCTAAGGGGACTTCTTATCATTTTCCCTGAAGTTGACGCCACACGTCCCTCTATCCATGGATTCCTATCTTTGCGACTCTTTCCCCTGCTTCATAAGACTTGTCTTGACTCCTGCACGCCTTGTACATCATGGACAGCCTTATCTTTGTTTTCTTTGTCATTGTTCCCCTCGACGTCACCCTACACCCAGACCCCTCACATGTCTGCCTTCATGGACAGCTTCGCTTCTTTATCTCTGACTTCCTTTCACACCTGACATCCCTTGTGACTTGTCCTTGGACTGATGAGGCTTTACGCCTTTACAATATTATAACTAATGCCTGGTCCTCTGACCACCACGTCCACAGACACGTCATTGATAGCTGACCCAGACCCTTGTCCTATCTCTGACATCATACGATACCAGTCGCGCCCATGTGTTCCTCATGGCGCCATCTGTTTACCTACTATGTTGCCCTGTTGTTGTCTCTTTAGGGCTTGTACTAGTATATAGGTCGTAGTCAGACTGGCTTGTACAGCAGTTCTGACTTCTTGTGTAATACCACAATCAGTACTCGCGAACCCGTCTTTGACTTGCCATTGCGCTTAAGTCCCTTGCTTGCCTTCGTGCCTGAGCCCCGTTTTCCCGGACTAAGGTTGATAAGCTCTAGCAGCTAGTTCAACTCTTATTCATCCCCGAACTGAGTCCTAACCGACTCGCTCTACCAGAACCCGTGACTAGTCAACTTAGAAGTACATGTCGTACTTAATGCCCCTGTGGTGGCGTTACACGTATGGTATCAAAGATAGGACAAGGGTCTGGGTCAACTATCAGTGACGTGTCTGTGGACGTGATGGTCAGAGGACCAAGGATCAGTCATAGTATGACGTATAGTAGGAGTCAGCAGTCATCATATCATGGAGGCGTAAGGCCTCATCAGTCAAAGGACAAGTCATAAGGGTCGTCAGGTGTGAAAGGAAGTCAAAGATAAAGAAGCGAGGCTGTCCATGAAGGCAAACATATGAGGGGTCTGGATACAGGGTGACGTTGAGGGGAACGATAACAAAGATAACAAAGATAAAGCTGTCCATGACGTACGAGGTGTGTGGGAGTCGAGACAAGTCATATGAAGCAGGGGAAAGAGTCGCAAAGATAGGAATCCATGGATAGAGGGACGCATGGCGTCAACTTCAGGGAAAATGGTAAGAAGTCCCCTTAGCAGTACGTCGCAAGGCAAGAAATCGTAACAGCACCGTCTTGCTGGAGCCGGGTGGCCCATACCTTAATCAAAATCGCGTTGTTCTCGTCAAGGTGGATCTCTTCATCCTCAACAATCCGGCGGAGGCGATTAATGTTGTGCATTGTAATATAGTGATTGCGATCTGTGCGCTTTGTAGTCTCGCGCACGCGCTTCAGCTAACGGATACAATTAGCTAGTCAGTTAGGTGACGAGGTAATTACTACTCACGATTGCCTTGGCATTGATCCTTGTGTGAACCATCTCCATGACCAGTTTTTTGGTCCTCTCTGAAAGCCGCGTGAATCGCAGATTATCGTCTCCAAGCGGGTGGTCGTGCTCACTCTCGTACTTCCTGAGAATGGTCCCCATGTGCTGATAAAGTTTGATTGTTAAGCGGCACCGGCAGCCTGTCTTCTTTGGTGGGATTTTCCTATCCTGCCCCTCAGATGCAGAGGCGCCAGATTTGTTCTGTGCCGGCTGGCCACCCGTCCATTCGTGTGAGCACTTCAGGATGCACCGGGCCTGCCAGAGCGGCAAATCAGAATGCACGACATGACTCACTATGAGCTTGATAGCATTGTTCGACTCCTCGGCTGCAAGCCAAGCCAGGAACTCCTCTTCATTGGCCCACTCAAGGTTCATCTTCCCTTGCTTCTGATCGTGCGTAATGCTCCCGCACCAGCATGATGTAGCGGGGTCCTTGGTAGGGCACCTGTCAGATCTGGGAGTCTGGAATGTGCGGAGGTTGTTGGTAATGGATGGACCAATGGCGATTTTAAACGTAGGCATCTCAAATCAATTGGCGGGGTGAGTAAATCAATTTCCGAGGGTCAGGGAGGAGGAGGAGGGGATTGGTGGATTGTGTGTCCCCCCCTTCCCTGCATTCCACACCGAGACACGTTGTTTACACATTATTTTTACTTATCCAATATTTCCCCTTCATTGCATATTTACTTTTATTTTGTATTTACCTGTACAAATAGAAAAAATACAAAAGGCCATTAAAAAAGTAAAGAAGTCGGAGTTTGGAGTTGAGTTGTGGTAAAGTGGCCCAATCTGACCAGCACATGGGAAGTCTGTGATTCGTCAACAGCTCTCTATGAGGGTATTATAATCACTTGTAACTGGGCTGGAAGTGTAAAGGGGCGACTTACAATTATTATATTGGCCTACAAGTGTTTATAACATACAAGCAATTCTTATGGCTGTATTATAAGCACTTACACTTGCTGGTTCAATTTCGTGATTGCATTGTAGGCCAAACCTTTCACAATTCTTGTGGCCTGAGTACCAACCATGTTACGATTTCTTGCCTTGCGACGTACTGCAAAGGGGACTTCTACTCATTTTCCCTCAAGTTGATGCCATGTGTCCCTCTATCCATGGATTCACATCTTTGCGATTCTTTCCCCTATGTCATACAACTTGTCTTGATTCTTGCACACCTCGTACGTCATGGACAGCTTTATCTTTGTTATCTTCACTATCTTTCCCCTTGACATCACCCTACATCCAGACCCTTTACATGTCTGCCTTCATGGACAGCCTTGCTTCTTTATCTCTGACTTCCCCTCACACCTGACGTCCCTTATGACTTGCCTTCTAACTGATAAGGCCTTACACCTCTACGATACGACAACTGCTGACTCCTACTATACATCATACCATGACTGATGCCTGGTCCTCTGACCACCACATCCACCGACATGTCACTGATAGTTGACCTAGGCCTGTGTTCTATCTTTGATATCATATGATACCCTTTGTGCCCATAGGTTCCTTATGGCACCATCTGTTTACCTAGCTATGTGGCTCTGTTGTTGTCTCTTTGAGCCTTGTACTAGTATATAGGTCATAGTTGGACTGGCTTGTACTGCAGTTCTGACTTCTTGTGTAATACCACATCAGTTCTCACGAAACAACCTTTGACTTGCCCATTGTGCTTGAGTCCCCAGTTCTGCTCACTATTGCATTTGAGCCTAGTCTCTTTCCCACTATAGTTGTCGAGTCCCAGGAGCTCGTTCAACTCTTGTTCATCCCTGTACTGAGTCTTAACTGACTCACTCTATCCAGTTTCCTGATGCTGACCTTAGAGTACATGTCGTACTTAATGCCTCTGTGGTGGCGTTACAAACCACTTGCAAGTTGCTACAATCTGCTATGCCATGTGCATGCCAGTACACTGAAACCCAAACTTGAAGCTTGAAGCTTGAAGCATCGGCCCAGGCAAAATAAACTAAAGATTTTGGTGCTTGCCATAGCGGAAATCAACTCGCTCAGATTCGCTGCCATCGCCATTCTAATCACTAGCATTCCTAGCCTCAGTCCCTTCTGTCCTTTGCCATCACTTTCTCAAACTCTTCATTAGACAAACTCCCTTTGCACCCTGCTTCCCTTCCTCCTATCCAGCCAAAGCCTCCCTCAGAATGTCTGCACTCTCTTCCTGGGCCTCACAATCAACTCCAATGGCAGAAACTCCCCTGATCTCAAATGGAAGGAAAAGTGTTGTGCAGCATAGAGCACAGCATACAGGAATGGTTCTCACCTTGTATAAGGGAGAAGAGTAGTCTTAGAGAGTAGAGTGGATGTGCAAGTAGTAGTGAGTGAGATGATGTATTCGCAGTCTTCCTACAGGGGGAATTATATACCCTATGGTCCCACCATGTCCAAAACATGTAAAGTGATGAGTAAAGGTGTCCACAATATCACGTTTTCACACACACCTGATAGAAGACACCATATACAGAGTGCGTAAACTCCACATGGTGATACGGATTGTGAAGGGAACGGAGCCTTACTAATACTTATGACCGGGTTAGTAAGAGAATATGTGTCATGGACTTATTGTATCAGTCAGCAGTAGAATCACATGTCTTTATAGACTGTGAGGTAGTATTGCTATTCGTCACCTGGATTGGAGAGGAGCTTTAAAGCTACCTCGATATATGTATATAAGTCGTCATATTGAGACCAAGGCTCTTCAGCTTGGTCTTCTTCAATTTCACTTCCGACTTGTATCCCTTTCTCTCGCAGTAGGAAGACCCATTGCTCCTCATCTCTCTTCATCGACTATTGTTGGCCTAAGGACACGAAGTATTGTCTTAGTGCCTTGAGTTGTATACTTCTCTAAGTTACATACTCATTACATTGGTGTCGTCACTAAAACTCGCCTAAGTCAGGCATACGCCGTGAAAGCATAACATTAAGACCAAGCTCTACAACCGTGGCGACCTTTCTGACAACCACAGAGTGTTGGGTTAACTTTCAACCCTATTTCATAGAACGAAGGGGAGCAATGAACGTACCCACCAGATACCTCAAGGCTGCAAGGTGGAGGATGAACGTAGGACCTGAAGGGTATTACGTAGACACTTCAAGACCAAATCGGTGGTGCCCAGTAGAATTCAATTTCGAAGCAATTTGCTGGACTTGTATTAGGGAAAACCCTAGGGGTAACAATTGGGAAGTAGTTGCACCTGCTGAGGGCAATTTACGTTGTGATATTCACACAAACGAAGTAGTAATTCGATCAGAGTGGGGACCTATCGACGGTACACCTGAAGAAACACACTCAAATAACTCAAGAATGCCGGCTCCAAGTGAAGCAAGTCAAGAGACTGAGGAATCGAGAGAAGAAGCCGACGAAGACGAAGAACAGGAAGAGGCCATTGAACAAATTGTGGAACTCACAAATCAAATCCAGATAGTGGAAGAACCCGAAAGAATCCAAGTAATGGCCACGGAAACCATATAAGAACCTGTTAGAGAACGAATCGAAGAACCCAATTGTTACGCAATGACAGCGCACGTGACCCGGAGCCCTTGGAAGAGGGGCAACTGGAAGAAGAACCATTCGGCGATGACCAAGTATGGGCAGCGGTACTTGCCCAGGAAGAACAACGTCACGCAGAAGTTATGCGACAACGGGCCGAGTATCACGGCATGACGCCAATTACAGAAGACTCACGTGACGAAGAAGAAGTCGAACGGATGCTGCAAGACACGCAAGCAAGGATGGAACGGCTCTCCTTAGAACCGGATGAGCGGCATTTGCCGGGTGAGCGATCGGCTTATGCACGGACAGTGACACCAGAGTGATCACGTGACCTTATCAGGATGGCACGCGACGAGTCTAGAAGCGGCTAGAAGGCCATGGACTATGCCTTATCGTAGTGCCTTGGGGCACGATAGGCAAACGCATTATCATTGGACAGGACCCTTATCATTGCCTATCTCCTTATCCCCTATCATCGGCATTTAGGGCACGAGTACGTTTATCATTGCATATCACGGACTTACGGTATCGTTATCTCGAGGGGCTGTGCTTATCACGCCTCATGGTCTCTTATTTCGGACTTTACTTATCTTTGTGGTTCCTGGATGACTCATTCCTAGGATCGTCGTATTAGGGTTTGCTGGGTTTAAACCTGCACCCTCTCGTGTATATAAGGGCTGAGGACTTCGCTTTCATACCTTAGCTTTAGCAACTTGTATTCTTTCGCATTCAATCCAGTCTCTTGCCTAGTGCTCTCCGCCTAGTGCTCTACCATCTATCCTTGGTGCGATTAGTCAGGAAGCCTGCCAAGCAGCCCCACAGACAAGGGGAACCATCGACCGTTCACGCCAGTTTCAAGCAAGTCAAAGCCGAATACTTAGGAACGAAGGATCACTTGAACACGATTGGAGTCACGTGATCGGTGAACCCCAGCACAGCGTTAAGTCAACGCAATATGGCTGCGAAACCGTAACACCAATGAACAACTGTTCATCAACCTGGAAACTGGACACGTAATGACAGCAGACGATATTGCATTGTATCGGGCAATCGGATCTGATCGTCCTGACCCTCCCTCAGGAGGAGGAGGAGGACCCCTGGGAGGAGGAGGAAGAAGACCTCCCAATGGAGGAGGCGGATTCCCAGGAGGCGGACTTCCAGGAGGAGGTTTCCCAGGAGGAGGACCTCCAGGTGGGGGACCACCAGGCGGAGTGTTACGATTTCTTGCCTTGCGACGTACTGCTAAGGGGACTTCTTACCATTTTCCCTGAAGTTGACGCCACGCGTCCCTCTATCCATGGATTCTCATCTTTGCGACTCTTTCCCCTGCTTCATACGACTTGTCTTGACTCCCACACGCCTCGTACGTCATGGACAGCTTTATCTCTGTTATCTTTGTTTTCTTTGTCATTGTTCCCCTTGACGTCACCCTACACCCAGACCCCTCACATGTCTGCCTTTATGGACAGCCCCGCTTCCTTATCCTTGACTTCCTATCACACCTGACGTCCCTTGTGACTCCCTTCTTGACTGACAGGCATTGCGCCTTTACTATACATTGATCGCTGCCTTCTATGATACGTTCTGTGATGACTCATGACCGCATACTATACGCCATGCAATGGCTGCCACTTGGTCCTCTGACCACCGCGCGTCACTGATAGTTGACCCAGACCCTTGTCTTATCTTTGACACCATACGATACCTGTCGCGCCCATGTGTTCCTCATGGCGCCATCTGTTTACCTACTATGTGGCCCTGTTGTTGTCTCTTTGGGGCATGTACTAGTATATAGGTCGTAGTCGGACTGGCTTGTACAGCAGTTCTGACTTCTTGTGTAATACCACATCAGTACTCACGAACCCGTCTTTGACTTGCCTTTGCGCTTAAGTCCCTTGCTCGCCTTCGTGCCTGAGCTCCAGTCTGCTCTGACTAAGGTCGATAAGCTCTCGAAGCTAGATCGACTCTTATTCATCACCGAACTGAGTCCTAACCAACTCGCTCTACCAGAACCCCTGACCGGTTGACTTAGAAGTACACGTCGTACTTAACGCCCCTGTGGTGGCGTTACACGGAGGAATACCACCTGTGGGAGCACCCAGTCATCAATCGGACAAATTCATTGGAAATGCCCCACAAATATTTACTGGAGATCGACTCAAAGCAGACGAGTTCATAACTCAATGGTCACTATACTGGGGAGTAAACAATAATAACCCCATTATGACTAATGCTTACCGACGATCAATGCTGTTCCTTACATATATTCAAGGAAAAGCCGTAAATGAATGGGTCATGAACATGAGCCAATGGCTCAATTGACAAGTGACTGGTGGAGTACCCGAACAGACACCAGATCTATGGGTCGAAACAGAGAGGGCATTCAGAAGAAGATTTGCAAATACCCTCGAAAGGGAACAAGCGCAAGGAATGCTGAAACGAGGTTTAAAGATGAAGGAAGGAGATCTCGATACGTATATCATGGAATTTAAGACTCTGGCACGACAAGCAGGATATCGGTTAAGTTCCATTCAAACTATTGATCTGTTCACCGATGGACTACCACGACCTCTGTTTGAAAAGGTATTCCAAATGGATGACCCACAAACATTTGAAGAATGGAAGGATGCGGTCAGACGCCGACAACAGCAATATATCCATATGAGGGTAAAGTTGGACGCCCATAAAGGTCAAATTCTGAAACAACGTGGATTCACGAATAAAGGAACGATGCCTGGGAACCTTCCCAACCCAAATGCGATGGATACATCAGCTGATAGGAGTAGGGCGCGGTTGGCTGGATCAGAAGATATTGACTACACACAGCCACCTTATTCCCCGCCCAATCGAGGTAGAGGTTGAGGAGGAAGACCAAATGGAAGAGACATCATGTGTTACAATTGTGGAAAGAAAGGACATATTAGCCGCAATTGTTATCAAGCACGGGGACAAGGTCAAAATAGTCAAGGACGATCCATCGATACTGAACCCGTGATGATACGAAATACGATATCGGGAATGACAGAAGAGGAACAAGCCCAGTATTGGATAGGGCAAGTGGCTGAATTAGAAGACAGAGTCAAGGATCGGATTCTGAAGGATTTGTGGACAAAAGAGGGTTTTCAGGACGCCTGAACCCATTGGTCTGGGTGAGGGCGGTCAATTGTAATTCTGTGATTATCACGCGCTATTGATCTATGCGAATTCCAGTTTCAATAAGAACAAATTACTCAAAGGCCGACATTAGAGTCCTTGTAGACTCAGGGGCAACTGACAATTTCATCAAACCCTCTTTTGCAAGACGAATGGGGTTAGGAATGAAACGGTTGGAAAGACCCTGCAAAATATGGAATATTGACAATACAGAAAACAAAGCGGGACGTATTACTCATTGTGTGGATCTCGATGTGCAAACTAAAGGAATTCACAAGGAAATGCAATTCCTGGTGACAAATACAGGACAAGAAGAGATGGTACTAGGATATCCATGGTTGGCCCAATATGAACCAAAAGTCAGCTGAAGACATGCCACTATTCACGAAGACGCCCTTCCTGTAATACTCCGATCCATTAACCCAAAAAAGGAGGGATCAGTAATTGCCAAGGCACTAACCATTATCGATAAAGATCAAATTGTCAAACAATTAGATCAAGAATGTTCCATCAGAACTATGGCAACAGAATTGGCAATAGTGGCAAAACAATACTCCGTCAAGGCGGAACTACCTCAGGAATATCAAGAATTTTCCCATCTATTTAATGAGGAAGCTTCTTATTGATTTCCACCATCTAGACCATGGGATCACGCTATCGAATTCAAAAAGGGGACACCAGATGCCATCGATTGCAAGATATATCCTCAAACGCAAGATGAGGATAAGGCACTCAAGGAATTCCTGACAGAACAACTAAAAAAGGGGTATATCCGACCATCAAAATCCCCTTACACATCACCTTTCTTCTTCATCAAAAAGAAAGATGGAAAGTTACGACCAGTACAAGATTATCGGAAGATCAATGATTACACTATCCGAAATCAATATCCGTTACCCCTTATCTCAGATCTTATATCGGACCTCAGTAACGCCCATATCTATACCAAATTAGATGTACGATGGGGATACAACAACGTAAGGATCAAAGAAGGAGATGAAGAAAAAGCGGCATTTAAAACCTGATATGGTCTATTCAAACCTACAGTTATGTTTTTTGGGTTAACCAACTCACCGGCGACGTTCCAGACAATGATGAACTACATATGCAGGGACATAATCGCCAAACATAAACAAAGAGGCACAACTATACGGGTTTATATGGATGACATTAGAATAGCAACCAAAATTGGCACTAACATTCAAGAACATATTGAAGCCATCAAGGACGTTTTACAGGTATCTGCGGAACATGATCTATACTACAAATTGGAAAAATGCACGTTCCATGCGCCATGGATGGATTACCTGGGGGTAATCCTTGAAAAGGGGGTAACACGCATGGACCCTGTAAAAATTGAAGGCATCAAAAATTGGCCACGACCCAATAAAGTAAAGGACGTATGATCTTTTTTGGGTTTTTGCAATTTTTACCGACCATTTATCCGAGGATTTGCCACACATGCCAAACCGTTAAACAAATTGACCAAAAAGGAAACGGAATGGCAATGGACGGAAGAACAAGAAAAGGCATTTCAAACTCTCAAAGATCTCGTTACCCAAGAACCGGTACTGGCACATCCAAATTTGGAAGAACCATTCGAACTGGAAGTCGATGCATCGGGATTTGCAGTAGGGGCAGTGTTACTCCAAAGGAAAGAAGACAAAAAACGCCATCCTATTGGGTACTATTCAGCCACGCTCAATGAGGCAGAACGAAATTACGACATCTATGACCTGGAACTATTGGCAATTGTGAAAGCATTCCGGCATTGGAGACCATATTTGGCAGGATCACCCCATAAGGTGAAAGTATTTTTGGATCATCTAAACTTGCAATACTGGCATTCTCCACAGAAGATCAGCAGACGGGTAGCCAGAGAAGTCTTAGAACTTTTGAAATACAATTTCGAAATTCACCATATCAAAGGGAAAGCCAATGGGTGAGCTGATGCCCTATCACGGAGACCCGATTACGATCAAGGAGAACAGGACAATGAGGGAGTTATAGTACTCCCTGACCAAGTATTTGTTAGGGGAATGACAACGGAATCAATCAACGGAGTTACCGAAGTCCTGGAACCAAGAGACATGAATCCCAAAGACCCCGTGTTTAGTCAAGATCAAACAAAATTATCTTTGTGGGTAAATGCCCATTGACTAAAGAAGATACAGGGAACATGGTACAAAGATGGAAAAAGAGTGGTCGCGGGAGGACTATACGCAAGGGGAATCCTTATCAAAGCTCATCACGATTCCCCTGTATACGGGCACCCTGGGATAAAAAGAACCGCGGAACTGGTGGCACGATACTATTGGTGGCCTGGAATGAACTATGACATAAAGGAGTATGTCAAAGGATGCGCCGAATGTCAACGCCACAAAATCAATACCAGGCCCATCAGAGCGCCCATACAACCAATATATTCAAAACCGGAAGCAATGCCGTTTGAAACTGTCACCCTTGATTTCATCACCAAACTTCCCACGTCTCAGGGGTATGATACCATATTAACCGTCACGGATCATGATTGCAGCAAGGCGTCAATATTCATACCATGTAACGAAGAGATTACGGGTGAAGGAACAGCCAAATTATATGCCTGGCACGTATTCCTTCGTTTCGGGTTACCAAGCAAGGTTATCAGTGACAGAGACCCGCGATTTGCAGGAAAGTTCATGAGAGAATTATGCAAGATACTAGGAATCGAACAGAATATATCAACGGCATATCATCCAAGAACTGATGGTCAATCGGAAAGAACAAATCAGTGGTTAGAACAGTATCTTCGATTCTGGACCAATGAACAACAAAACAACTGGAGCGATTACCTTCCAATCGCAGAATTTGTTCATAATAACTGGCCTAACGAAACCACAAGGGAATCACCATTTGCAATCTTAATGGGATATAATCCGCGCACTGATTGGATTGATAGGCCATCGCCGATTCCTCAAGTACAATTACGGTTACAGCAGATGGGGATGATCAGGCAAAAAGCCCAGGAACTCATGATCAAGGCACAAAAGTCATGGGTCAAACATAAAGAAACCCCAAAGTTTAAAAGAGGGGATCTAGTGTGGCTCGAAGGGCGTAACTTACGGATTAATCAACCAGCTGCAAAATTAGCCGCTAAGCGACATGGCCCTTTCAAGATTGCTCAGGTGATGTCCCCATACAGTTATCAATTGGAACTTCCCACACAGTGGAGCATCCATCCAGTGTTTCATATCGATCTTCTCACCCCTTACAAAGAAACCCTCATACACGGACCAAATTACTCACGGCCGCCACCGGATCTTATAGAAGGGGAAGAAGAATATGAAGTCGAGAAGGTTCTAGATGAACGGCATTTTGGCAGAGCAAAACGACATCAGTACCTGATCAAATGGAAAGGATACCCAGACTCGGAGAACCAGTGGGTCAACTGGGAAGACATATTTGCTGAAGAAGCAATAAGGGAGTTTGAAACTTCCAAGTCCGCTCCTAGGAAGGATAAAAGGAAAAGACGCAACGAGCTAAGTTCTGCAGCAAACACCACTGCTACTTCATCACTCTCACATGCAATGTCCTCTCCCTCTGCCTCATCTTACTTCGCCCCTGCCATCATCCGCGCAGAGCAGGAGCCCCAGTCCATCGCCACTCCCATCACCAATGATGTTATGATCCGGACGCTTCAGTCCTTTCACATGTATGTTGCCACTTACCTTTGCTTCGGTTCTGTTATCTTTGTTACTCCATTGGTGTGTCCCCTTTGTTCTATATGTGGTTTATCCCCTATTGTCTTGTGCTTTGGATAAGAAAACCTCAGATAACAACATTTGCATATGTCTGTCCTTGTGTGTTCGTCTTTGCGACTTGAGCACTATATATACTTGTACTTTACACTGTAAGAAGCCAGACTTGGCTTCGTTTGCAATCTAGCAACCTTGCCTTTGTACCTTTGGTGTGAACAGTCCTTCTCTCATCTTGTGAACCACCTTTCTCGACTCTAATCGAGTCAAACCCTCCTTCAAAGTCTTTGCAGTTGTACTATAACAACGCCACACCTGATTGACTTAGTTCGCCACCAAGATTAGGCGTAGAGAAGTGTCTTACACTTCGGACTAGGTGTCCTGTCACTAAGTCAGTTGTGCACACTGTGCATAACATCTGTTAGACACTACTAGAGTCGTAGCATCGCAGACAATAGACGTCTTTGCTCATCTATTAGTGTGTGTCTTCACAAACACTCTGAACCCTTGAACCACTCCTTGCACAATGCCCCTGCTAGGGCGTAACACCCCTGACTCGACACCCCTCCCACCAAGGGTAGGAGGGCCATGCAAGATGCCACGACTACAAGGAGAGTGTTACGCTCACATGGGCAATCGTGCGACGTGCAACTAAGTCAAGTTCGAGGTAGAGTGAAACCTGGTCAAGGTCTCAGTTCGATGGTGCACAAGTAGCACGTGGAGCAGGGCTCAACACAGCACAGAGGAAGTGACTCGAAGGTCCTTCTGAATAACAGAGGCGAGGCAATAGACGAAGGCCCGCACGTTCAACTAAAGGTATCCTCAGAAAGGAATCCCTCTAGAGTCTGTGAGACTGAAGAATGATGTGATTCAAGAAGAAGTCGAGTCTACTGTACAAGCTAAGTAGAGAGCGACTTATATACTAGTACAGCACCAAAGAGTCACAAACAGATGGTGCAATCCTAGGATCCGGGTCCTAGGAATGAGTCATCGTACAGTAACATGTGATAATAGGAAAAGAACGCCATAGAAGGCCATAGAACAAAGTATCAGTCAGCGATGAATCATGTGAGTAATTGGTATGAGGTAAGTCCGGCACTTGTATGTATATGGATAGGAATGAGTCAAAGAAAAAGTGTAAGTAATGAAAAGTGTCCAGAATCATAACAATCACCAAGTTACCACCGTCAAAAGGATTTGACACAATACTCACCATCACCGATCATGATTGCATGAAAGCAGCTATATTCATTCCCTGCAATGAAACAATCACAGCAGAAGGAGTAGCGCAATTGTATCTTCAACATGTCTATCCGCACTATGGACTGCCGAAGAAGATGATTACAGATAGAGACCCACGCTTTATTTCGACCTATATGTGCAACCTGTGTAGGACACTTGACATCAAGCAGAACATTTTGTCAGCCTATCATCCACAGACAGATGGGCAATCGGAATGCACCAATCAATGGCTTGAACAATACCTATGACATTGGAGCAATGTCCAACAAGACAACTGGGTTGACCTACTTCCTATCGCCCAATTTGCACACAACAGTTGGCCAAATGCAACGACAAGACGATCTCCTTTCAAGTTGTTGATGGGTTGGATGCCAAGAGCTATGGGGAATGAAGAAACAACAAATGCACCAGCGGTGGACAAAAGAATAGAAGACATGAAAGAGGCAAGAAGGAAGGCACAAGAATGTATCCACCATGCACAAATACTTATGGCAGAAAGAGTGTAATGCTACTACAGGAGCGTTAAGTACGACTTGTACTTTGGGGTTCGTCGGGTAACGATTCGAGGAAAGTCACAATAGGTGACTTCAAGAGAGGATGCACAAGAACTACTAGACTCCCAGTGTCTAGTAGTTATAGAGGGAAGGAGGCTCAAGTGCTCTCAAGGGCGAGCTAAGTTTGAGTGACTTAAGCGCAATCAAAGGCAAGTTGAAACAAGGAGTTCTGGGTTTGCGAGACGAGAGTGTAGTATTACACAAGAAGTCAAGTCTGCAGTACAAGCCAGACCGACTACGACCTATATACTAGTACAAGCCCAAAGAGACAACAGTAGGGCCACATAGCTAGGTAAACAGATGGCGCCATAAGGAACATATGGGCGCGAAGGGTATCATACGGTGTCAGAGATAGGACTCAGGCCTAGGTCAACTATCAGTGACGTGTCTGTGGACGTGGTGGTCAGAGGACCAGGCAACAGTCATATCATGACGTATAGTAAGGGTCAGTAGTCATAGTATCGTAGAGGCGTAAGGCCTCATCAGTCAAAGGACAAGTCACCAGGGACGTCAGGTGTGAAAGGAAGTCAAAGATAAAGAAGCGAAGCTGTCCATGAAGGCAGACATATGAGGGGTCTGGGTGCAAAGTGACGTCGAGGGGAAAGATAGCTAAGATAACAAGGATAAGGCTGTCCATGACGTACATGGCGTGCGGGAATCAAGACAGGTCGCATGACACAGGGGAAAGAGTCGCAAAGATAGGAATCCATGAATAGAGGGACGCATGGCGTCAACTTCAGGGAAAATAAGTAGAAGTCCCCTTAGCAGTGCGTCGCAAGGCAAGAAATCATAACAAAGAGGCAGGCGGAGTTTCACCCCGTACAAGGAAGGGGAGATGGTTTGGTTAGAAGGAGTAAATTTACAAACTCATTACCCCACTTCCAAACTAGTGCCCAAGAGATACGGCCCTTTCCCCATTAAGAAGGTCTTATTGCAAGTATCATATGAATTAGACCTGCCAAGCCGGTGGAAGATACACCCAGTAATCCACGCTAACCTCCTGACACCCTATAAGGAGACGGCGTTACACGGGCTGAACTTTACCCGACCGTTACCGGAGCTTATCGATGGAGAAGAAGAATACGAGGTGGAGCAAGTTCTAGATTCACGCTGACAAGGCCGAGGACGCAAGCTCCACTTCCTTATTAAGTGGAAAGGATTTCCCATGAGTGACAGTATGTGGGAACCTCGGGAAAACCTGACCCACTCTCAGTCCGCAATAATAGACTTCTATTGCCTACACCCTAATGCCGAAGGAGTGCCCAAGAGGACATAAAAGACAAAGACTCCTAGGCCAAAATGTATCCCTATCATTCCCCACTTCTAAACTTGAACCACTATCACTACTACTATGTCTCCCTCTTCCTTTGATCTGTCTGGAATCATTCAAGACGAGTATGAGTCTGTAGGCAAACGTCGTGCCTATCAGAACATAATCATCCCTATGGCACCAGTTCCCGTTCAGACTCCCCCCCCTCTTATGATTGGATCCCCTGATATGCGTCAAACTCAGCTTCTGGAATCTGAAGTCTCCACTCCCACGTTCCAGCCCTTTCCTTACGCACCACAGACCCCTCCTCCTGCATCTCCAACTCTTGTTGACTGCGATACTGCCATAGCTACGGCAGTACAAGAAGAGATAGTAGGGCAACAACCACCCCTCGAAGAAGACAATGGACTCATTGAGTATATTGATTACAATGCCGTACCTGAGGAGGACAACGATGACGACCCAGGACTCCCATTCTTCCCCAACCTTCCTTCATCTCCACGATACTATCCTCTCATGATCCCTCAATCTGACGATGACCCAACTCGTGTAGTGGCGCCCTACATCTTCTACCATGACAATCATCAACAAGTGGTAGGATGTATGGGACATAATCAACCTCCCTACGCCGAACCCATCTACCTCCGACCTGCCAACCCTCCTATTCGTATCCCTATTCCCATATCTAACACACAATTGACACAGTTTGATCGTGAACATCCAAGGTCGTATGCTATTAATGAGGTAGTACAAGAACTTGGAGACCCTTGTATCAAGGCCGAGGTGTCACGCCTCAGAGACACATTGCACAAGCAAAAGAGGATGAACAAGCAGAGGGAGGACATCGAAAAGCAGCTGAATCAAATTCAGCGTGCACTCTTTGACACCAACTTAGAGATCAATGGAATTAGGAAGAGGATGGAAAAGTCGGATTTGGTACGCACCCTCGCTGATAAATACGCCACCCTTTACCCACTGTGAACACGCACAGATGTACCACAACTTGCCATTCGCACCCACGGACCCGTCAAATACCCCAAACAACATGAAGGACTGGAGTGTTGCCGATACACGTGTTGGAGTTGCAGGAAGGTCGGTCATAAAAAGGTCAATTGTCCTTGATGTCGCCCAAAACATTGTTGGTGGTGTGACAGTAACCAACATGTAGGAGCCAAGTGCATCTTTAGGCGGATGAATGTGGTGGATTTACTCAACAAACCCGATCCCAAGTCCAGACCTCGTTACTGTGGCAAGTGCTTCAACAATTACACTACTCATGAAGAGCACAACTGCCCAATCGCCATCCAATGTCCAGCTTGTCTCAAAAGAGGACCAACGGGATTCCTTTACACCCACGACTGCCCTAATAAGAAGGAGCGCTCCCCTTCCCCAGCTGACAACTGGAACCTTGGTAGCGAGTACTACGGATCGGATTGAAGTTGAGGCAACTTCACACCAAAAGGGGGGGTAATGTTATGAATCCGGACACTTTTCTTTACTTACATATTTCCTTTAACTCATCCCCTTTCATATACGTACAAGTGCCAGACTTACCTCAGACTGATTACTACGATGACTCATTGCTGACTGATGACTTGTTCTATGGCCTTCCATGGCGTTCTTTTACTATTATCACATGTACTATACTATGACTCATTCCTAGGACCCGGATCCTAGGATCACACCATCTGTTTGTGACTCTTTGGTGCTGTACTAGTATATAAGTCGCTCTCTACTTAGCTTGTACAGTAGACTCGACTTCTTCTTGAATCACATTCTTCTTCAGTCTCACAGACACTAAGGGGATTCCTTTCTAAGGATACCTTTAGTTGGACGTGCGGGCCTTCGTCTATTGCCTCACCTCTGTTATTCAGAAGGACCTTCGAGTCACTTCCTCTGTGCTGTGTTGAGCCCTGCTCTGCATGCAACTTGTGTTACGAACCCACCCACGACACCCACGAAGGCAAGGCCATGGGGCATGACTAAGCAAGAGTTATGGCACATGACACGGGAATGAGTAGATGAAGACTCTCCAGACGAAGAAGAAGAAGAAGAAGTCCAGCGAATGATAGCTGACTGGGTATCGGATGAAGACGACGACAACGCCTATGTTGGAAGACTAGTAGTCATGTGATCAAGTCACGTGATGAAGCCTAGAAGGTTCCAGAAGATGATGGAAGGATCGGACATGTGTTTGATGGCCCTGACAGGTGACGGGTCTTGTGGTTTCTTATCTAATGGTTGTGGCATGTGTTTCGCCTCATTGTTGTCTCATGATCGCCTCATGGATCAGTTCCTGACTGTATTGTTCTGATGGACTTGTTCTATGTTTCACCCTTATCGCTGATACCTTATTGGCTCCTTTACTTCGGATTCATATTCAAGAGGAGTTCTAATACTAGATCATAGTAGTATAAGTACTGCGCTACCTTCACTTGTATTCGGTAGCTTTGACTTCTTGGACAATCAGCCTAGTTTCTTGGGATTTCTCCTCTACTTGTGTGCTTCTCCACTATAGTTCTAAAGTGGGATTCTCTCTATTCACTTCGACTCTAATTCCTGTCTGAAGGAGGATGTCAACGTACCGACAGTCATATTCCAGCAGGTCGACTTACGCAAGACTTTCCTCTTTATCAAATACAAAGGACCACACGCCTCCATCAGGCAGATGTTCGGCTGAACATGACAACTTGTGCATCATCGAACTGAAACCCTGATCCGATTTCACTCTAACCCGAACTTGACTTAGTTGCACATCGCACGATCACCCGTGTGAGTGTAACAGTACACCTGATACCTGACTTCTCTTCAGGTCATACAAGACATCTGCTCTCTGGGCCTTCTATGGCCATTCAAGACCCTCACCCAGATGGAGAATACGAGGGATACTATGTCACAATGTAAGTGCTGGTCATTATTGCAGCTGTGATATCCTAACATGATATTGTTATAGGTTTTCCAATCGTGATCTATTTATGTGGTATCGTGGGGGTGGGGTTGGCCATCTTGGCACTTGTCAATGTGACCATATCCTCCTTGCAGATGAACACATGCCACTGGGAGAGATATCAGAGGCTGATGACAGTCTGGCTGAGCTTAGGGAATATCAGGGCAGTGACTCAGATTTGGATAGTGAAGATGAAGATGAGGATGTAGGTGACAGAGCAGAAGACAACGAGGATGAGCTGGTACTAGCAAACTCAAATGATATAGATGTTGTTTCAGCAGCTGGATTTTCAGCACTATAATATGATGATATGCGCTAGTTATGATTAATTTGTTTGAGCCATTTGCAAATGTATGTGCATGCTCACAACCACTTGTGAAGATTGTAAGTCTGCTAGAATGACAAAAATATTGTAAGTGATTTATAACTCAGCCATCAGAATTACCCACAGATCATAAGCACTTACACCAGAGCCATCAGAATTACCTGGAAATTATAAGTGCTTATAGGTTAACTGGGTTTAACTACAAGAATCATAAGTACTTATTTCCCACCAGAATTATACATTGGAGTTGCAGGCAGTTATTATTTCGTTGTAATAATAACACAGACTCAAATGCACCTAAATTCCACCATAATCTATATAAGCAATTTTCAATTTGAAAAGCCAATAAAAATTGTATTGGTTTTTGCTGATGACTTTGTACATATATGAAAAGGATGAGTCAAAAAAAATATGTAAGCTGTTATGTTGCCACAACAACGTTGCCTAACTTAGGCACAAAGGAAGGCGATGACTAATGTTGAACTCGGTCCGATACATGAAGTGTCAAGACTTAACGTGAGGATGTGAGGACGTGACTCTTCTTAATACACGGTGTCGAAGGTGTTGTCGCTCTCAATGTCTTCAGTATGGAGTACGACTCCGAAGACAAAGGCTAAGACAAGAAATAGAGAGGAACAGTAGATGTAGGGAAAGGAAGTTGGCAGTCCTAGGTCGCGAACAATAGTGGTGGTATTGAGAAGACCAGGATGAGGATCCATGGTCTAAACAACGAACCTTATATACAGTTGACAAGGGCTTTAAAGCTCCTCCCGAATCGTAAAGTAACCAATAGTGTAACTAGCTTGAACCCTAGTACCGCTATCCTAGGAATGAGTCATCGTCTATCTTACATGTGATAAAGTGCTCCACTGCTGACTGATACGAGTAGTCCATGACTAATTACCACTGACCATCATAGTCATAACTGATGTGTCAGTGTCTTGATCGGTTCGTAACATCACCCCCTTTTCAGGTGGGACATCCGCGTTCCACGTGATCCCATACTTCCTCTGGATCCATCATCAACCCTCTCTGTTCCTCAATCCGTCCAAGTCCATCAGCCATCTCCAGTCTGCAAATACAGCCTAACTTAGCTGTGTTGACCTGCCCAAAGGCCCGTTCCAACTCTACAATGCACATCTCCACCCTCTTCTGTTCGTCCACCAAGGTCCTGTAACAGTGGACCTCTGCTTTGAGCGTGTCGTCGTGCAGGTCTTGAATGCACCAGTCCACAATCCACTTGTCTTCGTGTTGCGATTCAAGATGGGTTAGTTGATAGTGGGAGTAGACCGGGCGTTGGTGCATCGAGTACGTGGGGGTGGCGTAGAGTGGCTGTGGATAGACAAGATCCAACTCATCTATCACCCCAAGGACAATGGGGTTCAGACACATTATGGTCTGTACGTATTTGGCCTGGTGCATGACGCCGTTGACGGTGATCGGGAATGCAATCCAATGGGCGCCTTTGTTCTCCCAAAACCCTGGCGGTGGGTCCTTCTTGGTGCGAAGGTCTCCCATTGCCGAGTGCATGACCACTCGGCCCAGACAGACATCTTCCCTGTAGATGTTACTACTGGTGGTGGTCACTGCGTGGGGCGTGTCATTGTTTATTGTGCCGTAGGAGATCTGGGGGTGCTCAGCTGGGTAATATTGGTCCTCTTCTTCGTATATATCTCCGCTAATCTGGCTGCCTTCTGCTGCTATCGTTGTTCCACTGTGCATGCGAACTGTTCAACTCACCAACTGCGGGCCATTCTCTTCCACTCCCCATCCACAGTCTTGCACCACTTCCTGAGGTACTTGCAGGAGTCGGCCGGCTCCACTGTTTTCATTCATTTCTTCCATGGCTTGGTCAGTGGAGTGATCGTCACGTCCACTTCCTGAATGTTGTACGTCCCCTCCGTCTGGCACAGTGAGCACCAGTTGCTGAAGTGGAGGAGTGGACACTGGGCTTGTCACTGGATTGGGGAATCGACGTAATACTTCGGCGACTTCTTGGTGGGTGAGCGGAGTTCCTCCGTTGGCTTCGGCGTTAATGGCGGCGCGCTGTACGCTCTGCGCGGCCTCGAGGGACAGAAGTCCTTCATCCAGCTTGGCTCCAAAGACACGCGTCGGGGTGCCACAGTAGTAAGAGGACATTGCATATGATGGTGGGAGAGAGGATTTGTTGGTGTTGGTATTGGTAGTAATGATGAGAGGGGAATGAAACGACTTAGCGATGTTAACTCAGCTTATATGTGTTTCTGCCCTAGGATTTGATGCCTTGAATTCCCTTATCACCTTATCAGCGAATACATCATCCTTATCGACCCATTGGTTATCGGAGTCTGGGTAGCCCTTCCATTTGACAAGGTATTGGAGTTTACGTCTTTTGCCAAATCGCCAAGAGTCCAAAATTTTCTCAACTTCGTATTCTTCCTTGTTATCTACCAGTTCTGATGGTGGGCACTGATAGTTTGGGCCATGTGTTTCAGTTTCGCGATAAGGTGTGAGAAGATTGATGTGAAACACTGGGTGAATGCTCCACTGCGTGGGAAGTTCCAATCGATAGTTGACTGCGGACATCACCTGAATGATCTTAAAAGGTCCGTGGCATTTGGGCACAAGCTTGGCAGTTGGTTGATTTGTACGTAAGTGGCGTCCTTCCAGCCACACAAGGTCCCCTATCTTGTATCTGGGCGTATCTTTGTGTTTGATCCACAATCTTTGCGCTCGTTCCATCAGTGCCTTGGTGCTTTCTCGAGCTTCTTTGAATTGATCAACTCAAAGTGACACCTGTGGGATAGGTGATGGTCTATCGATCCAATCAGCACGTGGGTTATATCCCATAAGGAGATCGAAAGGGGACTTCCACGTTATCTTGTGGGGCCATTGATTGTGCGTGAATTCTGCCATTGGAAGATAAGAGCACCAGTTATCTTGATGCTCGTTAGTCCAGAACCTTAGATACTGTTCTAACCACTGATTGGTGCGTTCTGATTGCCCATCGGTTCTTGGATGATACACCGTGGAAATATTTTGACTGATGCCAAGGATTTTGCATAGTTCACGTGTGAATTTAGATGCGAAGCAAGGATCTCGGTCACTGATAATCTTCGTTGGTAGTCCAAATCTGGTGAACACATGCTTGGCGTAAAGTCCAGCCATTTCTTCTGCCGTTATCTCTTCATTGCATGGGATGAATACTGCCGCTTTCATGCAATTGTGGTCGGTGATCGTGAGAATGGAATCATATCCCTGCGATAAGGGCAATTTAGTGATGAAGTTCAATGCAATGGTAGTGAATGGCATAGCTTCTGGCACTGGAAAGATGGGCGATAGCGGTGCTCTCGTGGGTCGGTTGTTTATCTTGTGGCGTTGGCATTCAGCGCATCCTTTTACGTATTCCATTGCGTCTTTGCGTATATTAGGCCACCAATAGCTTCGTGCGATGAGTTGTGTTGTTCTGGCAATTCCTGGGTGTCTGTATACTGGTGAGTCATGGTGTGCTTTAATAATCATTCATTGGTCATGAAGTCCTCCAGTGACAACGTGTCAACCGTCTTTGTACCACATGTTTCCTACTTTCTTGAGATGATGAGCATCAACCCATGGTTTCAATACCTCTTCACTTTGTTGGTATATCGGGTCTGTCTTTTCCATTTCTTCCAGTGTGATGATCTGGACTAATGCTGGTGCGGCTTCTGTGGTGCTGGCTCAGATAAATAGGCGATCCGGGAGTACTGTGACATCTTCATTGTCATGTTCACCTTGGTCGTAGTCTGGTCATTGTGATAATGCATCTGTGCGACCATTTGCGATTCCTTTGATATGGTGAATTTCAATGTCGTATTCCATAAGTTCCTGTACTTCCCTGGCTACTCTCCAACTGATCTTTTGTGGTGATCGCCAGTATTGCAGATTCATGTGATCGGAGAAGACCTTGACTTTGTGTGGTGAGCCAGCTAGTAATGGCCTCCAGTGTCGTAGTGTTCTGACGATTGCCAGTAGTTCCAGGTTGTAGATATCATAGTTGCGTTCTGCTGCATTCAGTGTTGCTGAGAAGTAGCCGATAGGGTGTCGTTTGCCATCCTTTTTGCGCTGCAGTAGTACCCCTCCGATTGCATAGCCGGATGCGTCAACTTCTAATTCGAATTGGTCCTTGAGAATTGGATGTGCCAGTACTGGTTCGCTTGTGACGAGATTCTTGAGCGTGTTGAATGCCTTGTCTTCTGCTTCTGTCCATTGCCATTCCACATCTTTTCTTGTAAGTTTGTGGAGAGCTCGTGCATGTGATGAAAATCCTTTGATGAAAGCGCGGTAAAAGTTGCAATATCTGAGGAATGAGCGTACTTGTTTAACAGTAGTGGGTGTTGGCCAGTCGCAGATGCCCAAAATTTTGGCAGGGTCCATGTGCGTCACCCCCTTTTCAAGGATTACCCCCAGGTAATCCATCCGCGGCTGGTGGAAAAGACATTTCTCCAATTTGAAGTAAAGTTTGTGTTCCTTTGCCACCGCAAGCACGTCCTTAACGGCTGCGATATGTCCTTGCAAAGTTGTCCTTGTAGCAATGCCAATGTTGTCCATATAAACCCGTATTGCCGTGCCCAACTGATCGTGCTTGGTGATGACATCTCTGTAGATGTGATTCATCATTGCCTGAAACATTGCCGGAGAATTGGTTAGGCCAAAAAACATCACCGTTGGTTTGAAAAGTCCATAACGTGTTTTGAACGCTGCCTTTCCTTTGTCCCCCTCCTTAATGCATACGTTGTTATACCCCCATCTAATGTCAAGTTTGGTATAGATAGTGGCGTTGCTGAGGTCAAGGATGAGATCGTCGATAATTGGAAGGGGATACTGGTTGTGTATGATCATGTCATTGATTCGTCGATAATCCTGTACCAGTTGGAGCTTGCTGTCTTTCTTCTTAATAAAGAAGAATGGTTGTTACGATTCTTGCCTTGCAATGTACTGCCAAGGGGACTCTATTCATTTTCTCTGAAGTTGGCACTTCGCGGCCTTTACCCATGGACAGTTCATCTTTCCAATCCTTTTCCCCTGCTTCATTGACCCTTCTCGACTCCTGAACACCTTGTGACTCATGGACAGTCCTTATCTTCCTTATCTTTCCCCTTGACGTCATCCAGACCCAGACCCATCACATGCCTGCCTCATGGACAGCCTCGTTCCTCTTATCTCTGAACCCCTTTCACCCCAGACGTCCTTATGACTGATCCTTTATTGATATGGCTTTATGTCTTCCCACATTACGTCATAGCATGACTGATACTTGGTCCTCATGACCACCACGATCACTGATCTATCACTGATAGTTGACCTATGACTCTGATCCTATCTCTGATACTGTACTATATCTTTGCGCCCATACAGTTCCTTATGGCGCCATCTGTTTACTTCTCTTTGTCCCTATTGTTGTCTCTTTGGGACCTGTACCAGTATATAAGTCGTAGGATACCTAGCTTGTACGGTAGACTCGACTTCTTCTTGAATCACATCATACTTCAGTCTCACAGACTCTAGAGGGATTCCTTTCTGAGGATACCTTTGGTTGAACGTGCGGGCCTTCGTCTTTTGCCTTGCCTCTGTTATTCAGAAGGACCTTCGAGTCACTTCCTCTCACTCTTGTTGAGCCTTGCTCCAAGTAGTATCACCGAACTCGTCCTTGACCGGACTATCGACTTCTACCGAACTTGACTTAGTTGCACGTCGCACGAACGTCCGTGTGAACGTAACAATGGTGATGCGTAGGGGGATTTTGATGGTCGAATGTACCCCTTTTTCTGCTGTTCTTCCAGAAACTCCTTGAGCGACTTGTCCTCGTCTTGGGTCATAGGATAGACTTTGCAGTCCACAGCATCTGGTGCTCCTTTTTTGAATTCGATTGCGTGGTCCCACGCGCGGCTAGGAGGGAATCTCTGTGACACCTGCTTGTTGAACAGGGTTGAAAACTCAGCGTATTCCTGTGGTAGTTCAGCCACTTTGGCGTATTGCCCCACTTGTATAGCCATGTCCGTAGCTGCTCCCCATGCTTGAATTTCTTCTATTTCTAATTCTTGCATGATTTCGTCTTTCTTCTCCTCAGTGAGGGCCTTTGTGATTGTGGTGCTTAGTGGCGTAACTTTGAGTGTCTGGAGTATGGTGGGTGCTACTTTTGTGTTGATGGTGGTGTTCCGCCAGTCAATTGTGGGTTGATACGTTGCGAGCCAGGGGTACCCAAAAATGAGGTCTTCTCGTCCGATATCCATGAGTAGGAACCTCATAACTTGTTCTTTCCCATTGTGGAAAACTTTGAGGTCAGTGTAGTGCGTGATGAGTCCTGCTTTATTTTTGGTATCGTCGACATTCCATATTTTTCGTGACTTATCTAATTGTTGGATGCCGATACCCATGCGTCGTGCAAATGCAGGTTTTATAAAATTGTCGGTGGCTCCTGAGTCCACTAGTGCTTTCTTTTTGGCCATTGCGTAACTTGTGCGAATCGAAACTGGAATTCGTAGAGAACGGAAATGAGTCATTATCACAGAGTTACAACATACTGCCCTCACCCAGGCCGATGGGTTCAGGCGCTCGGAAAACCCTCCTTCCATAGTTTTTGAAATACAATGTCCTTCACCTCATCCGTATCCTTTGATACTCCCGTGAGGAACTGGTCAGCACGTTCTTGTGCACTTATGGGCCGGTTATTGGTGGCAGCCACACGTGGTTCGTAGGCCTCTTCTTCTTCATAGGCTTCAACGTATCTTCCTCGGCTTTGGCATGGCGCAGTACACTGGTGACTGATGTGACCTTTCTTTTGACAGTTATAACAGGTCACTTCCCTAAAGTCGCAGCGATTGCCTCGTTGTATGAACCCCTGCCTTGGTGGAAACGGTGGGTTGCAGGGTTTGTTCTGTTGTTCGTAGTGCTCTAGCACTTCTTTGGCCTCCGCGAGTCTTCCTCTAGTGCATCCTGCTGAGGTGTCCATCACATTTGGATCATTGGTGGGTCGGAATCCTCCTGGCATACAAGGGATCCATGCCCCAGTGTTTGACTTGCTTGTGCCTCTTTGATCTAGGCGGGCTCGCATGTGGATATATTGCTCTTGTCTGCGTAAGACCGCGTTCTTCCATTCTGCATATGTTTGTGGTTCATCAAATTGGTAACAGGCTTCATAAAGCCCTCGTGGTAATCCGTTGGTGAAGAAATCGAGCATGAGAGCAGAATCCAAACGGTATCCTGCTTGGCGTGCCAGCTTTTTGAATAGGGTAACATAAGTGTTACGCTTTCACGGCGTATGCCTGACTTAGGCGATTTAGTGACGACACCAGTATGATGAGTATGTAACTTAAAGAAGTATACAACTCAAAGCACTAAGACAATACTTCGTGTACTTAGGCCAATCATCAATCGAGGGAGAGACAAGGAGCAATGGAATTCCTTCTGCGAGAAGAGGGATACAAGTCAGAAGTGAAATTGAAGAAGACCAAGCTAAAGAGCCTTGGTCTCAATACAACAACTTATATACATATATCGAGGTAGCTTTAAAGCTCCTCTCCAATCCGTACAACAAATAGCAGTTCTACCTCACAGTCTATAAAGACATGTGATTCTACCACTGACTGATACAACAAGTCCATGACACATATACTCTTACTAACCCGGTCATAAGTATTAGTAAGGCTCCATTCTCCTCGCATTCCGTATCGATCTGTATCATCACCCCCTTTTCAGTCACGACGTCCTCGACGTGATTCTGCCCCTTCGATCCAACTAGCCATCTTTTCTTCGATCCGATCCAATGCTCCTGCTCTTTCAAGCCGCTTGAGACAGTGGTCTTGATCTTTGTCGAGGTCAGCGTGAATTCCTTCCAATTCTACCAACCTAGCCTCCAATCGACTTGTCTCTTTCTGCAGGATTCGCAGGCGGTGTACTTCCGCGCATAAGGAGGGGTCCTTGATATCCCTTACCGCCTTTTCAACCTTCTCCCGATCTTCAAATGAAGCTCCGAAGACAATACAGTCTTCCCGAGCATATCGGGGTCACGCGCCATAGGTGTAGTGAGGGGTGAGCATACAATGGTTTGGCAAAAGTTCTATCAGACTCATCGATGATTCTGATTATGATAGGGTTAGGGCCCATGATGACTTGTATGAATCGGGCCTGCCTCACTACTTCCCTCAACTTTGATAGGGAAGTGCACGAAGTTCACTCCTGTGTTGTGAACGAATCCTGGAGGTGCAGCACCCGCTTGATTTTGGCGAGACGGGCGCATGTGGTGCGCATTCAGGGATAGGGAGAGTACATGTCCATAAGACTGGACGTTTCCTCTACACATTGGGCTCCTGTCTGTATGGAGTAGATGCGGGGTTTCTTGCACACCTTCTTGGACTTCAGAGTGCTGGAGGAAGTCGTGGCGAAGGGGATAGAGTTCCTCATCTCCGCTTTCATCATCTGCTGGTCCCGGATCCTGCGAATTAACTGCCGTCTCTCCTCCAATTTCGCTCTGCGCTTCTCCCCTGCATACCATATTTGCTCCTCCTTCCATTCCTGGGCCATTGCTCTCCATTTCTTCTGCTCCTCCTGTTGCTGCTTGTACACAGAATACTGACGCTTGGACAAGTTCACCATCCGGGACAGCTCTGCAAAGTCCCACGATTTTGGCTCTTGTGAGGGGAACACTGGTGCAGATTTCTTGGGTGTTGGGGTTGACAACGTGGTACCATTCAGACTCGAGATCCGGTTCCACTGTTCCCCCACTGAGTTCTGGGAACTGTCACATGACGGAGACCAACTCCTCATTGGTAATAGGAGCGGCGAGGGACTGGGGCTCCTGCTCAGTGTGGATGATGGCAGGGGCGAAGTAGGACAAGGCAGAGGGGGAAGACATTGCATGTGAGAGTGAAGAAGTAGCAGTGGTGTTTGCTGAAGAACTTAGCTTGTTGTGTCTCTTTCTTTTATCCTTCTTAGGAGCGGGCTTAGAAGTTTCAAACTCCCTTATCGCTTCTTCGGCAAATACATCTTCCTGATTGACCCACTGATTTTCCAAGTCTGGATACCCTTTCCATTTGATTAGGAACTGATGTCATTTGGTTCTGCCAAAATGCCATTCATCTAGAACCTTCTCGACTTCATATTCTTCTTCTCCCTCTACAAGATCCGGTGGCGGTCATGAGTAATTTGGTCTGTGTATGAGTGTTTCTTTGTAAGGGGTGAGAAGATTGATGTGAAACAGTGGATGGATACTCCATTGTGTGGGAAGTTCCAATCGATAACTGTATGGAGACATCACCTGAGCAACCTTGAAAGGGCCATGTCGCTTAGCAGCTAATTTTGCAGCTGGTTGATTGATCCGTAGATTACGCCCCTCAAGCCACACTAAATCCCCCTTTTTGAACTTTGGGGTTTCTTTATGTTTGTTACGTTCACACGGACGTTCGTGCGACGTGCAACTAAGTCAAGTTCGGTAGAAGTCGATAGTCCGGTCAAGGACGAGTTCGGTGATACTACTTGGAGCAAGGCTCAACAAGAGTGAGAGGAAGTGACTCGAAGGTCCTTCTGAATAACAGAGGCGAGGCAAAAGACGAAGGCCCGCACGTTCAACCAAAGGTATCCTCAGAAAGGAATCCCTCTAGAGTCTGTGAGACTGAAGTATGATGTGATTCAAGAAGAAGTCGAGTCTACTGTACAAGCTAAGTAGAGAATGACTTATATACTAGTACAGCACCAAAGAGTCACAAACATATGGTGCGATCCTAGGATCCGGGTCCTAGGAATGAGTCATCGTACAATAACATGTGATACTAGGGAAAGAACGCCATGGAAGGCCATAGAACAAAGCATCAGTCAGCAACGAGTCATCTGCGTAATTGATATGAGGTAAGTCCGGCACTTGTACGTATATGGATGGGGATGAGTCAAAGTAGAAATGTAAACAAAGAGAAGTGTCCGGGAATCGTAACATTACCCCCCCTTTTGATGTGAAGTTGCCTCAACTTCTAGTTCGACCCTCCGTACTCGCTGCCAAGGTCCCAGTTGTCGCCATCAGGCGGAGTGGGTTGTCGGTCCTGGGGGCAGTTATGAGTTCTGAGGAATCCATAGGGTCCTCGTTTGGCACAATGGCGGCACGCAATCGCCTTGGGGCAATTGTACTCTTCATGTGTGGCGTAATTGTTAAAACACTTGCCGCAGTATCGAGGGCGCGTAGACGGGTCTTGCTTGTTGAGGAGGTCGACTACGTTCATCCTCCTGAAGATACATTCTGCCCCTACGTGTTGGTTACTGTCGCAAAACCAACAGTGCTTCTGGCGATTCTTGGGGCAGTTGACCTTCTTGTGACCTATCTTGCCGCATTTCCAGCACGAATAGCGACTTCGTACTGGGCCTTCGTGCTCTTGTGGGAATTCGACGGGCCCATGGGTTCGAATAGCAAGTTGAGGGACATCCGCGCGGGTTCGCAGCGGGTAGAGGGTAGCATATCTATCGGCAAGGGTGCGTACCACGTCCACCTTTTCCATCCTCTTCCTAATCCCATTTATCTCCAAATCCGTGTCGAACGCTGCACGTTGCAACTGATTCAGTTGCTTTTCGATGTCTTCTTTTTGCTTGTTTACTGCGGCTTGTTTTCGCAGCGCATCTCGAAGGCGTGAGACTTCCGCTTTGATGCAAGGGTCGCCGAGGTCTTGAACTACCTCATCAATGGCGTACGACCTTGGATGTTCGCGGTCAAATTGGGCTAAACGTGCATTAGAAATAGGGATAGGGAGACGGATAGGGGGGTCGGCTGGGCGGAGATAGACGGGTTCTGCATAAGGTGGTTGGTTTCTGCCCATACATCCGACAACTTGTTGATGGTTGTCATGGTAAAAGATATAGGGCGCTACCACTCGAGTGGGGTCCTCGTCGGATTTAGGGATCATAAGTGGGTAGTAACGTGGGGAGGAAGGGATATTTGGAAAAAATGGGAGTCCGGGGTCATTGCCGTTGTCTTCGTCCTCCGACCCAGTGTTGTAGTCAATGAACTCTATAAGTCCATTGTCTTCTTCTAATGCGGGTTGTTGACCAACGATTTCTTCCTGCACCGCCGTAGCTATGGCGGTGTCGGAGTCGACGAGGGTAGGGGATACAGGAGGGGGAGTTTGTGGTGCGTAAGGGAACAGTTGGAAGGTGGGAGTCGAGACTTCTGATTCAAGCAACTGGGTGCGCCACATATCGGGGGATCCGATCATAAGAGGAGGGGGAGTTCGGATAGGAACTGGTGCCGTAGGGACGACTATGTTCTGATAGGCGCGGCGTTCGCCTACAGACTCATATTCGTCTTGAACAATGCCAGAGGTGAAGGACATGGTAGTAGTAGCAGTAGCGGTAGTAGTGGTTCGAGTTCAAAGTGGGGAGTGATGAGAATGCGTTCTTGGCCTAGGAGTCTTTGTCTTTTATGTCCTCTTGGGCGCTCCTTCGGCGTTAGGGTGTAGGCGATAGAAGTCCGTTATCGCGGATTGAGAGTGGGTCAGATTCTCCCGAGGTTCCCACGTACTGTCACTCATGGGAAATCCTTTCCACTTGATAAGGAAATGGAGTTTGCGTCCTCGGCCTTGCCGACGTGAGTCTAGAACTTGCTCCACTTCGTATTCTTCTTCTCCGTCGATAAGCTCCGGTAATGGTCGGGTAAAGTTCGGCCCGTGTAACGCCGTCTCCTTATAGGGTGTCAGGAGGTTAGCGTGGATCACCGGGTGTATCTTCCACCGGCTTGGCAGGTCTAGTTCGTATGACACTTGAGATAAGACTTTCTTGATGGGGAAAGGGACCGTATCTTTTTGGCGCTAGTTTGGAAGTGGGGTAATGAGTGCGTAAGTTTACGCCCTCCAACCAAACCATATCTCCTTCTTGGTACGGAGTGAAGTTGCGCTTGCCTCTTTCTGCCATAAGTACTTGCGCGTGGTTGATACATTCTTGCGCCTTTCTTCTTGCCTCCTTCATATCTTCTATCCGCTTGTCTACTGCAGGTGCATTTGTCGTTTCTTCGTTTCCTGTGGCTCTCGGTGTCCATCCCATTAGCAACTTGAAGGGGGATCGTTTGGTCGTTGCATTGGGCCAGCTATTATGCGCAAACTGAGCGATAGGGAGTAAATCAACCCAGTTGTCTTGCTGAACATTGCTCCAATGGCGAAGATATTGTTCAAGCCACTGGTTGGTGCGTTCCGATTGTCCATCAGTTTGTGGGTGGTATGCTGACGAGGTATTTTGCTTGATGTCTAGTGTCCGACACAAATTGCGCATGTAGGTTGAAATAAAGCGTGGGTCTCTATCCGTAATCATCTTCTTTGGCAGTCCATAGTGAGGATATACGTGTTGAAGGTATAGTTGTGCTACTCCTTCTGCCGTGATTGTTTCATTGCAGGGGATGAATATAGCCGCCTTCGTACAGTCATGGTCGGTAATGGTGAGTATGGTGTCGAATCCTTTTGACGGTGGTAGTTTTGTGATGAAGTCCATGGTAACAACTTCAAATGGTTGCGCTTCCGGATCCGTTGTGATGGGAAATAGTCGTGGTTTTTGTCGGTGTGTGTTTATTTTATTTGCTTGACACACTGCGCATCCCTTGACATATTCTTCTACGTCTTCTTTTTGTCGTGGCCACCAATAACGTTCTTTGAGTAGTGCATGTGTGTTGGCTATTCCAGGGTGTCCGCGATGAGGGGGATCGTGAAAAAGGGAAATTACCCCCCTCTTAAGTTCAATGTTGCCCTCAACATTGGCAACTCGCGCTCCTTCGTGACACCACATTTCGACGTCGTCTTGGTACAAGTTGTGGGCGTTGATCCATTCGGGTTTTGGATTGTTATAGTGGTTTAGTTTGCTCCACATTGAGAGTTCTTCGATTGATTCATCTTCTGTCCCCGCTAACTTGATGAATATTTCTTCAGGTAGTACCGTGACGTCGTCATTGTCTTCTTCTCCCTCATCATAATCGCTTCGTCTTGATAGTGCGTCCGCTCTTGCATTCTTTGTCCCGCTAATATGTTTGAGGACAAAATTGTATTCTTGTAGCTCTTGGAATTCGCGTGCAACTCTTCTACTGATTTTTCTTGGTTCTTTCCAGTAGATGAGGTTGGCGTGATCGGTAGTGGATGGTGATAATGTGAGGGGATCCTACAAGATACGTTCTCCATGTCCTAAGGGCCTTGATGACTGCTAACAATTCTCGATCGTAGATGTCATAGTTTCGCTCTGTTTGAGTGAAACTCTCTGAGAAAAATGCCACTGGGTGCATCTTCTTGTCGTCTCCTTCTTGGTTTAGTACGGCTCCAATTGCGAAACCAGATGCATCGACTTCAATTTCAAAGGGTACTTCCAATTTTGGACATTGTAGTACTGGAGCTTCGCTAATTCTTGCCTTGAGTTCTTCGAAAGCTTTGTTTCTAGCGCTTGTCCATTCCCAGGGTGTTTCTTTCTTGGTGAGATCGTTGAGGGGTCGTGCAATGGCCGAAAATCCTCATATGAAGCGACGATAGAAGTTACAGAATCCAAGGAATCCACGGACTTCTTTAAGGTTGGTAGGTGTGGGCCATTCGTGTACTCCTTGTACTTTCACCGGGTCCATTTTTACTTGACCATGGCCGATAATAAGGCCTAAGTATTCGACTTCCCTTACTTCGAATACGCATTTCTCCGGTTTGAGATATAGATCGTGTTCATCAAGCCGGTCTAGTACTTGGTGTACTAGTTGTCGATGCGTAGCGAGGTTGTCGGGTGTTGCGATGAGGATGTCGTCCATGTATATTACCACCCATCCTTGTGCCACTAGGTCGCGAAAAATAGTATCCATCATGGTTTGGAAGGTACTTGGCGAAGTTTGTAAGTCCGAAGAACATAACGCAGGGTTCGAACAATCCTTTGTTAGTTTTGAATGCGCCTTTCCATTCATCTCCCGGTTTGATCCGTACATTGTTATACCCCCATCGAATGTCGAGTTTGGTGAATATTCCGTGCTTCCCGTACTTTGTCTATTAGTTCAGGAATTAGGGGGAGCGGATATCGGTTCTTCACTGTTAACTCGTTGAGTTTTCGATAATCTTGCACTGGTCTAAGTTTGCCGTCTTTCTTTTTGATGAAGAAGAAGGGTGAGGAATAAGGGGATTTGGATGGACGAATATATCCCTTCCTCAATTGCTCGTCGACAAACTCTTCTAGCGCTTTATCTTCAACCTGTGTCATGGGGTAAATTTTGCAGTCGATAGTGGCGGGTGCGTTAGGCATTAGGTCAATAGCGTGATCCCAGGGTCGTGGTGGTGGGAATCGTTGGGAGCTTTCTTCATCGAATACTTTGCGATGGCGATGATATTCTTCGGGAACCCTCTCTTCAAAGGTCTTTACTGTCTTATCTGCGGCTTTTTGTGCCAATTCTGAGGCCGTTCGTGGTTTTGCGTAGATGTGTAACTTCATCGGGAATATCTTCTACTTGTTGTTCCCATTGTTCTTCTGTTATGATTCTCCGATTGGCCACTGATACGTATCCCAGACTGGTAATAACAACTGGTTGAAACTCTTTGTCTAGAGTTGCGTCTTTCCAGTGTACTTTTGGTTCGAAAGCGGTTAACCAGGGATATCCTAAAATTACTTCATCGGATCCTAGATGAGTGATTAGGAATCGGAGCTTCTTGGTTTGACTACCAGTCGTGACTTCGAGGTCGGTAAACTGCGTGATTTCGCCATCTTGGTTATGTGTTCCATCTACATTCCATATTTTGATTGGTTTGGCCACTGGTAATGTGGAAATTTTGAGTCGATTTATCAGGTTTTTACTGATAAAATTGTCGGTTGCTCCTGAATCAATGAGCACTTGTCTTTCAGCCGTCGCGTGTGCAGATTCAAATAAGACTGGAATTCGCATGGATCGGTATCTGCTATGGTACACGCTAATCTTCATTGCTTTAGCCCAGGCCGCGGGGTTCAAGCATTGGAAAAACCCTGTTTCCCAAACAATTGCTCTTCAAGTGCTGCTTTGACATCGTCGGAGTCGGCTTGCATGGCTGCTATATAGGCAGCGGCTCTTTCCGAAGCCTTCATATTGGAATTGCCTTCTACCTTGACCGTAGCGGCTACAGTGGGTGTGGTTGAAGAGGTATTTGAAGAAGTGGTTGCAACAGATGCTTGAGTGGTCTGACGTTGAGGACAATTGCGTGAGATATGTCCTTTATTGCCACATCTAAAACATAATCCCTCTTGCTGGTAGCGTTGTTTGTCTGCTTCGGTCATCGTAGCTCTAGCGCGGGTTCTTCCAATGTCCATAGCATTGGGGTTTCGGTTATTGGCATACATGTTTCGGCGCCATTGTTCACGGCGCGGGTTGTTGCTGTTCGTTGGTTTGCGCAAGTGACTTTGAAGGAGGTTATAAATTCTTTGCTGTTCAACAGCCGCCTCGGTCCAATCGTGCCAATTTACGGGTCGATGTTGGCGGAGGACACTCTCCATTAATTTGAATGGTAACCCTTGAGCGTACAAGTTGAGGGTTACTTCTTCATTGAGAGTATATCCTGCTTTGTTGGCGAGATTAGCAAATTTGGCGTTGTAGTCGTCGATGTTTCCTCCTTCCATCTTTAGTTTAGCAATTTCAGTTTGCGCTTTCTGTCTTTCCGAAGTGTCGGTGTAAGTGCGGCGGAATCGAATCTCTACTTCATTCCACAGATTTTCTTCGGCTGGTAACACCCCCGTGCCAATTTGATTATTGAGCCAATTAACTTGTTCTTGTACCCAGTCTTGCACCAATGGTCCTCTGATATAGGACAAAAAGGTCATAGCCCTTTGATAAGGGATTCGAAGTATAGCTGCGTTCGGGTTCATGCCTCGGTAGATAGTGAAGTCGAGGAGGAAGGCCTTGCTTTGTCCACGGTCTCCATTGAACTCTGCAGGAGGGTTTCCTCCGAGTTTCCCATCAGGTACTCCTCCTCCCGCTGGGGCTGCGCCTGCTGGAGCTGCTCCGCCTGGTGCGCCTCCTCCTCCTCCACCTCCACCTCCACCTCCACCTCCTGGTGCAGGTGCAGGGGCTCCTCCTCCACCGCTGCCTCCGAGGGGCGCAGATGGAGTGGTGGTACTGGTTGAGACTTGGGCGGGTTGTGTCTGTGTTTGCGACATGTCGGGTGCTGGGTTTTGTTGTTGGGGTGGTTCTTCTGGTGCGTCAACTTGCTCTGGTGGGTCAGGGGGTATGCCAAAGTAACTTCTGTTTGAGCGAATCGGTCCTGTTTGAAAGTGGGGTGGTGCCAATTGGAAGGTAAACCACTGTCCACTTGTGTTGCTTTTGACTACGATTGCCCACTTGCGAAGGTCTTGGAGATACTCTACTGGAGTATATCCTGAAGTTCGGTCGTAGATGCAATACCCTTCGTTTTCTCCTTCGTCGACCCAGACAACTGTTCCCTTGATTGCTTCGGGTAAAGTGTCTTCTCTGGTTCGTTCAACGTATTCGGATTGGAACTGTGCTTCAGCACGGCTTTTTCCTTTCTTTGGGGAAGCCACCGTGGTTCAGGGGTAGAGACTCGACTTAATGTTACGTTCACACGGACGTTTGTGCGACGTGCAACTAAGTCAAGTTCGGTAGAAGTCGATAGTCCGGTCAAGGACGAGTTCGGTGATACTACTTGGAGCAAGGCTCAACAAGAGTGAGAGGAAGTGACTCGAAGGTCCTTCTGAATAACAGAGGCGAGGCAAAAGACGAAGGCCCGCACGTTCAACCAAAGGTATCCTCAGAAAGGAATCCCTCTAGAGTCTGTGAGACTGAAGTATGATGTGATTCAAGAAGAAGTCGAGTCTACTGTACAAGCTAAGTAGAGAACGACTTATATACTAGTACAGCACCAAAGAGTCACAAACATATGGTGCGATCCTAGGATCCGGGTCCTAGGAATGAGTCATCGTACAATAACATGTGATACTAGGAAAAGAACGCCATGGAAGGCCATAGAACAAAGCATCAGTCAGCAACGAGTCATCTGCGTAATTGATATGAGGTAAGTCCGGCACTTGTACGTATATGGATGGGGATGAGTCAAAGTAGAAAAGTAAACAAAGAAAAGTGTCCGGAATCGTAACACCGCATCCTTCCATTCTTCAAATGTTTGTGGGTCATCCATTTGGAATACCTTTTCAAATAGAGGTCGTGGTAGTCCATCAGTGAACAGATCAATAGTTTGAACAGAACTTAACCGATATCCTGCTTGTCGTGCCAGAGTCTCAAACTCCATGATATATGTGTCAAGATCTCCTTCCTTCATTCTTAGACCTCGTTTCAACATTCCTTGTGCTTGCTCTCTTTCAAGAGTATTTGCAAATCTTCTTCGGAACACTCTTTCGGTTTTGACCCATAGATCTGGTGTTTGTTCTGGTACTCTGCCAGTAACTTGTCGATTAAGCCATTGGCTCATGTTCATGACCCATTCGTTTACTGCTTTTCCTTGAATGTATGTAAGGAACAGCATCGATCATCGGTAAGCATTAGTCATAATGGGGTTATTATTGTTTACTCCCCAGTATAATGACCATTGAGTTATAAACTCATCCGCTTTGAGTCGATCCCCTGTGAATATTTGTGGGGCATTTCCAATGAATTTGTCTGATTGATGGCCAGGTGCTCCTGCAGGTGGTATTCCTCCTCCTGGGAATCCTCCTCCTGGAGGTCCACCTCCTGGGAATCCACCTCCTGGGAATCCACCTCCTGGGAGTCCGCCTCCTCCATTGGGAGGTCTTCTTCCTCCTCCTCCAGGAGGTCCTCCTCCTCCTCCCGAAGGAGGATCGGGATGATCAGATCCGATTGCCCGATATAATGCGATGTCATCTGCTGTTATTACGTGTCCAGTCTCTGGATTGATAAACATTTGTTCGTTCGGGTCTTCAATCCGTTCTCTAACAGGTTCTTGTATGGTTTTGGTAGCCATCACTTGAATTCTCTTGGGTTCTTCCACTATCTGAATTTGATTGGTAAGTTCCGCGATTTGTTCGATGGCCTCTTCCTGTTCTTCATCTTCGTCAGCCTCCTCTCCCAATTCTTCAATCTCTTGACTGGCTTCGCTTGGGGCTGGAGTTCGAGAATTTGCAGAGTGGGTTTCTTCTGGTGCACCGTCAATTGGTCCCCACTCTGATCGAATTACTACTTTGTTTGTGTGAATATCACAGCGTAAATTGCCCTCAGCAGGTGCAACTACTTCCCAGTTATTACCCCTAGGGTTTTCCCTAATACGAGTCCAGCAAATTGCTTCGAAATTGAATTCAACTGGGCACCACCGATTTGGTCTTGAAGTATCCACGTAATACCCTTCAGGTCCCATGTTTGTCCTCCACCTTGCAGCCTTGAGGTATCTGGTGGGTACGTTCCTTGCTCCCCTTCGTTCTATGAAATAGGGTTGAAAGTTAACCCAGCGTTCTGCGGTTGTCGGAAAGGTCGCCATGGTTGTAGAGCTTGGTCTTAATGTTACGCTTTCATGGCGTATGCCTGACTTAGGCGATTTAGTGACGACACCAGTATAATGAGTATGTAACTTAAAGAAGTATACAACTCAAAGCACTAAGACAATACTTCGTGTACCTAGGCCAATCATCAATCGAGGGAGAGACAAGGAGCAATGGAATTCCTTCTGCGAGAAGAGGGATACAAGTCAGAAGTGAAATTGAAGAAGACCAAGCTAAAGAGCCTTGGTCTCAATATGACAACTTATATACATATATTGAGGTAGCTTTAAAGCTCCTCTCCAATCCATACAACAAATAGCAGTTCTACCTCACAGTCTATAAAGACATGTGATTCTACCACTGACTGATACAACAAGTCCATGACACATATACTCTTACTAACCTGGTCATAAGTATTAGTAAGGCTCCGTTCTCCTCGCATTCCGTATCGATCCATATCAATAAGCGTCTACATCACCTCCTTGCATCTTGATACCTTGTTTTAATGCGGTGCGAGCTTGTTCCCTTTCGAGGGTATTTGCAAAGCGCCTTCTGAAGGCTGTTACCACTTCGTTCCACAGCCATTCATTGGTGCTGAGGACTCCATTGTGTTGTACTTGGTCGCCAATCCACCTGGCCATGGCAACAATCCACTCATTGACGAGGTCACCTTGAACAAAGGTGAAGAATAACATGCTTCGTTGATACGGATTGATCATAACAGGGTTATTGTTATTGACACCCCAGTAGAGTTCCCATTGCGTGAGGAACTGTTCTGTTTTGGTATGATCGCCAGTAAAGGTGATAGGTGGATTGCCGATGAACTTATCTGATCTGACAGCTCCCACAGCTACATTGAGTCCTGCGTTAGGATCTCCTCCTCCTCCAGGTGCGCCTCCTCCTGGGGCTCCTGGAAATCCTCCACCTCTTGGTGGGCGTCCATCGGGTAAGTCTCCTCCTCCTCTCCAAGGGTTTTCTGGGTCTTCGGGTGGTCCTCTTCCTGGAAACCCACCTCTTCCTCCTTCACTGGGAGGGTCGTCTCTGTCTGGGCCTACAGCGTGGTATAGCGCTATATCATCATCGGTAATTCTTTGTCCATCTTGCATGATTCGGTGCCCTGTATTAGGGTCTATTGTTCTGATTGGTTCTTGTATTGGTGCTTCTACACGTACTTGTACTGGTTCCGTCATCATGGCCATCTGTGATCTGATTGGATACTCAGCTAGTGGGGCTGGGACAATATGTTCTTCTGGTGCTGCTGCTGCATTGCAGATTGCAATTTGTTCCACTAGTTCTGTGATTTCTTCGATTGCTGCTTCTTGTTCATGTTGTTCGCTTTCACTTTCGTCTTCAGCGGTTTCTTCACTGGCTTCTGATGGTGCAGGTGTCCTTGATGACCCTGATGCGTTTGCTTCGTCTTGTCCATCGATGGGACCCCAATTGCCTCTTGTCTGTACGTCTCGTTCAAGAATATCACAGCGATATTCTAATCCTGCAGGTCATAGTACCTCCCAATGATTCTGTGGTGCGTTCCAAGCAATTTCTACCCAACAAAGGTTTTCGAAGTTGAACTCAACTGGGTACCACTGTGATGGTCTTGTGGGGATGTTTATGTAATATCTGGTGTCTCCTCGGATGGTTCTCCAACGGGCTGCTCCTGTTATGATCCGGACGCTTCAGTCCTTTCCCATGTATATATCTACTTACCTTTGCTTCGGTTCTGTTATCTTTGTTACTCCATTGGTGTGTCCCCTTTGTTCTATATGTGGTTTATCCCCTATTGTCTTGTGCTTCAGATAAGAAAACCCCAGATAACAACATTTACATATGTCTGTCCTTGTGTGTTCGTCTTTGTGACTTGAGCACTATATATACTTGTACTTTTACACTGTAGGAAGCCAGACTTGGCTTCATTTGCAATCTAGCAACCTTGCCCTCGTACCTTTGGTGTGAACAGTCCTTCCCTCATCTTGTGAACCACCTCTCTCAACTCTAATCGAGTCAAACCCTCCTTCGAAGTCTTTGCAGTTGTACTATAACAACGCCACACCTGATTGACTTAGTTCGCCACCAAGATTAGGCGCAGAGAAGTGTCTTACACTTCGGACTAGGTGTCCTGTCACTAAGTCAGTTGTGCACATCGTGCATAACATCCAATAGACACTACTAGAGTCGTAGCATCACAGACAATAGACGTCTTTGCTCATCTATTAGTGTGTGTCTTCACAGACACTCTGAACCTTTGAACCACCCTTTGCACAACGCCCCTGCTAGGGTGTAACAGCTCCTAGATAGATTTGCGGTACGTTGCGTTCTCCACGTCGTTCAATGATATAGGGCCTAAAGGTTCGGTTGATGCCTCAACGGTCTCTTGTAGTCAACGCCACTTTGAAGGATCCTGGTCTTAATGTTATGTTGCCACAACAACGTTGCCTGACTTAGGCGCGAAGGAAGGCGATGACTAATGTTGAACTCAGTCTGATACATGAAGTGTCAAGACTTAACGTGAGCATGTGAGCACGTGACTCTTCTTAGTACACGGTGTCGAAGGTGTTGTCGCTCTCGATGTCTTCAGTATGAAGTACAACTCCGAAGACAAAGGCTAAGACAAGAAATAGAGAGGAACAGTAGATGTAGGGAAAGGAAGTTGGCAGTCCTAGGTTGTGAACAATAGTGGTGGTATTAAGAAGACCAGGATGAGGATCCATGGTCTGAACAATGAACCTTATATACAGTTGACAAGGGCTTTAAAGCTCCTCCTGAATCGTAAAGTAACCAATAGCGTAACTAGCTCGAACCCTAGTACCGCTATCCTAGGAATGAGTCATCGTCTATCTTACATGTGATAAAGCGCTCCACTGCTGACTGATACAAGTAGTCCATGACTAATTACCGCTGACCATCATAGTCATAACTGATGTGTCAGTGTCTTGATCGGTTCGTAACATAAGCAAAGAAAGTGTCTGGATTTGTAACACATGCAGGTCGTATTACCAGTGTGTGAGAGTTCATAGTTTCCTCTTCCAGTCTTCCATTGATAGGACCCTAATTTGCCCTAATGACCACTTTGTTTGTGTAAATATCACAACATAAAATTTCCTTCAGCAGGAGCTTCTACTTTCCAATTGTTTCCTGTTTGCCTGATATGGGTCCAACAAATATGATCGAAATTGAACTCTACTGGTCTCCACCAATTTGGTCCTGAGGTGTCTACATAATATCCTTCAGGTCCTACATTCATTCTCCACCTTGCTGCTTTGAGGTATTGGGTTGGAACATTTCTTGCTCCTCTCCTATCAATAGTGTAGGGATGGAAGTTCTCCCACCGTTCTGTGGTTGTTGGAAAGGTCACCACTTTGAAGGTCAGCTTGGTCTTAATGTTACACTTTCACAGTGTAAGCCTGACTTAGGCAGATATAGTGGCGATGACTTAACGTTGGGAAGAATGTAACTCAAAGAGTATACAACTTCTAGTAACAAGGCAATACTTTGTGCACTTGTACTCTTGTATAAACATGATAGTCTTCTTCTCTAAAGAAGACAAGGAGTGATGGTAATCTTGCTGCAAGGGAAAGGATACAAGTTGTGAAGTGAAATTGAAGAAGACCAAGCTAAAGAGCCTTGGTCTCAATATGACAACTTATATACATATATCAAGGTAGCTTTAAAGCTCCTCTCCAATCCACACAACCAATAGTGTAAATGCATCACAGTCTATAAAGACATGTGATTTCTGTGCTGACTGATATAACAAGTCCATGACACATATACTCTTACTCCATCCCAGAGTCGACATCTCGGATCTTATTGCAAACTAGGCTTAGCATGTGTGGAGCTAGTAGGCCATTCACACATTTAATTTTGCAAGCAAGTAAAGGGCGACCCAACAAAACGACTTGGAAAACAATTCTGGTAGAGACTTGGAGAGCGAATGATGAACGGGTCCCAGTCAAATGTCAGAGAATGGTAGCCTTAGAGGTAGGTACCATGCGAAAAAAAAAAAACATGAACCAAAAAATTAAATAAATAATAGGCAGGCTAAAAGGTGAGTTGAGAGAGAAGGTTCGGAATAATACAGAAATCGATCGACTTGCAAGAACAAACACAAAAGCTGAAAAAAAACTAAAAGAGAGAAGGCATTATAAGATCATTGTGAGTTAGCTAGAAGTAGAACAACGCAAAAAGGACACGAAGTGGGGCTACAATATTACGCGGAAAACGAGATAACAGAAAACGTGGGTCATGTGCAAATAAGAAAATTAGGGGTCGTTCGACAAGCGATGGGATGCGTGGTGGTGGACAAAGAGACAGCCTGCTAAACAAGGGAAAACCCTCAAAGCCCCATGGGAAGGTGGACCAGGGTAGCTCTTTTCTTTGCCGATACTCTTAGACCCGAAGGACATCCCGCATGTTCTGAATATATAACAAATCATCCAGTCAGGACAAGGCTCAAAATAAAAATGCAGATAACGCACCAATGGCACGAGACTGCTAAGCTGTGAAAATTCCAGCGTCAGTTCCAGTGTCAAATTACTTTAATACGTAAAAGAAACGACGACCGCAACGCACAAGAGGAGTCTGGAAGTTATCCATCTCGCCATCGAACGACGACAACGACTCAGCATCCGCAGACGACGGCTTCTTCTCCGTGCAATTCGGGACTGGCGCTTGCTTCTCGTCATCACAAACCCTCGTCACGACGGCGCCTGTGGCGCTCGCTTCCGGCGACCGCGCGTTCTTGAGCTTGGTCTTCTCGCTTCGTGTCCACTCGTGCAACTGGCGCGACGTCGCGTGAAGCTTATAACTACAAAATTAAGTTGCGCATGTCAACATGAAACAGCAAAAAAAAAAAAAAGGACAACATGATCCGGAGGGCGGCAACTCACTTGATATGCATCATGAGTTCCTTGTACGAAGGCCGCTTGTTCTGTTCTAAAGTGATGACGTCTAATTGTAAGATGGGGCCACGACCACAACACCCCGTCGTGTGTTGTATGTACTTACCGAGGAAACCACACACGATACGCGTCAAGGAGCTGTCGTATGCTTCCCACGTCCGCTGATAATCCGAGCACGCCGCGAGCGAGACCACCGTCGCAGTCTGTGACTCCGGATCCGTGCGGCACCAGCCGTCACATGGGAAGCGGGATACTGGGGACGCGCACAACCGCGGCGACGAGGGCAGGTCGTACTCGCGTAAATGGCGTGCGCCGACCTCAATCGGGGCGGGTGCGACGCGCTGGTCGATAGACAGCGGGATGCTGACAAAGATGGGCAGCACGGAGCGCGCATTGGTGGTGGTGGGCGCGCTTGGCTTGCCCCACGCGAGGATGTTCGCGATAGATGACCGTGGGGGTGCTGTTGTTGCCGCTTCTGAGAAAAGGGGGTCCTGGATAACTAAAGAAGAAGGCTGCGTCAGGACGTGGAGGGCCCCCGTAAAGAAACGTAACGTTACACGCTGCATTCCTGCGCACTAGGGGGGGGATAGGAGTTTTAATGATTGTGTCGTGAGACCGGGAGAGGTAAAAATGGTAAAAAAGTACCTGTCACATTCTGCCACGAATTTGTGCGGCGTTTACCCTTTGAGCGCCAGGGTACGTACACAGAGTTGCAGTGGTAATGGGGAAGGTCCAAAAGGGTTCCAGAATGGCACGTGTCCAGCAGCGCCTTGTATAGCGAATTTAAGAATCAGGCCTGGGAATCGAGCGAGCGATAGGGTAGTAAGAGACGCACAAAGAGCGAACTTCCCGCAGGTAGAGGCTTCACAAGGATATCGTTAAGTTCCTACGGTGAGAGCGGGCACGTTGGGTTAGCACGCATCAGAAGGCGAGAACGCAGGCGCACATTATCAACGACAATGTCGTCATCGATCGTGATGAGGTCTGTAGAGAGAAGCGTGCGTGAGCATACTCTATCGCGAGGGAACGAACGAGAAGGTAAGGGGACTTACACTCGTCTTGGAAGTCTTCCTCGTTGAGGTCCTTCGAGCGCTGCTGGTTGGAATGTCCCGAGTCTGGTGGGCGTATGCACAGGTTCAGAACGTGGTAGGGCGCAGAAGCTGTGATGAACAAGGAGAACACGTACAGAGGAACGTGAAGCGATCACCCGACGCGGCGTCGGCGACTAGGTGTCGCAGCTCGCGCAGCTACAAAATACCGAAAGCCCAACGCCCCCAAAAGTCAGAAAACAGAAACGTAAGAACGGAGGAAACTGACGATGTTCTCACGGGTCGGCTGGAGGTAGTCAGGTAGCGCCGGGTCATCCTTGAGCACCACGACGTCCTCCGCAGAGTACCCATACGTGCCTGTGTCATCCAGTATCAGCGGATAGATACAGTATGGGTAGCGGATAACAATAATGAGACAATAAAAAAGAGAGAGACAATAAAACAAATGGGGGAAATTGAATAAAAAAAGGGAGGACAGGCGCTCGGACGTACCTAGTAGCACGTCACGGTACCGATCGACGTCCTTATGCGTGTTGAGGAGCTCGCCGTGATATGCAATGCCGATCAGCAGCGCGCGGCGGCGGCCATTGTTGGGCATGTCTGCGGCTGCGTGTGGGCCTCGTGTCATGGCGTCGTCGGTTGGCAGCGAGTGGCCCTCTTCGATGTCATCGAGACGGATGCGGCCACCGGGGACGCTGGACCACCGGAAGAGGTTCGCGAGCCGGGTTGCGTGCGTCGCCAATGCGGAGGTTAGGGCGCATCTATCTTTGCGGTGTGATGGGAGCGACGGTGATGGTGGTGATGTGGGTAATTGTGATGGAGAGGGTGTGGTGGTCGGACGTGAAGAGGCAGAACAGGACGAACTAACGAAGTTTCCCATGAGGTCGTAACGAGGCGTAACAAGCGAGGCGGGGGAAAAGAGGAGGGAGGGGAGGAGGGGAGGAGGGAAGGAAGGAAAGGAAGAAGAGATGAAATGTGGGGAAAGGGAACATGGTGACGGTATTATTATATGCGCTGTAGAGGCAGGACCAGTCAAGTGAAGGTAAGTGCCTGTGCAGTGGCGGAGCGGGACCGCGTGCCTGCGAGTGTGAGTGCGAGAAGAGTCGACTCCGCCTGTGTTTCAAGAGAACTGCCAAGCGACCATTCCGTTTCCACGAGGCCGACAGGCTCGCTGGCAACCACACACTCCATAAAAACGTTTCAATTAGCGGATCTGACCAATTCGTCGCCGCCGGTCCATATAATCCATATAATCCCTGAAAAATGTGTACATACGGTATGCTATTACAGTAAGAATAACTTAGAACATATTTTTGATACAACAATGAAGGAGGCTTGTGAGTTGGTGGTGCATGCAGAAATTATAGGAAAGGAAAAAAAAAAAAAAAACAAGTCTTGTCATAGTTGAAATATGTCTTCCATGTTCTGATTCAAATACACAAATCAGCGCGGATCAGAGGCAAAAATTATAACGCAACCATACCAGCTTCGCAAGGCTGCTCAGCTTTGGCTCTTGGAAGTTGTCCATTTCGCCGTCGAAACCGGTCCCTTCCCCTCGTGCCGCTTTCTTCTTTTGTTCGCGGGTATATGCGTGCAGCTCACGGGCATTCTCGTGGAGCGCAAAACTGAAATAAAAATGAAAATAACGGAAATACGCGCTTAGATAGATCCGACGATGGAACTAAGGCGGAGAAGTGGCGCACTTGACATGAGACATCAGGTTGCGGTATGATGGGCGAGGTTGCGTTTCTGTGGGTGGGTGATTTCCACGGTGCAAGGTATATATAAGGCCAAATTGCATTGGAAGGAGTGGAGCGAAGAAGGGACGTGGTCTGCTTACCAAGATACTTGCATAACACAGTCGTTAGCGATCCCCGAGGACCTTCCCAGGCGCGCTGTGGGTCTGAACAAGCGGATAACGACAGCTTATTGTGTGCAATGGTCAATTCACCCACGCAACACGAAAAAGAAAATCCTGCTTACCACGGTTCGACGTGCGAAGGGATCGTAATCGCACCACCCATCGCACTTTACATTCGACACGGGGGATTCATATCGCGTCGGGGATAGAAGGGTCGCACAGCTTCGCAATCGGCGGCCCTCGCGCGCCGGATACACCTCCGACTCCCCCGTGGACATCCAACGCCGGTTCGGCTGTCCTTCATCTGTGCTCCCCCCCACTTGCGTGTCGATTCGCAATCCCGTGCACGACGATGGCAGCGGGTCAGTCTGCAATCGGATATTGTTGATGTCCCGGGCCATCACGCCAGCAATAGAGGGAAGTGGAGGACCGGAGCCACGAAGACCGGAGTGCCCCATCGCATAATTGCGTACTATCACGATACGACAAAGTCAACCAAGAAGGAAAAAGGAAAAGAAGAGACATACCAATCTTGTTTCGCAGGGTAGGCATAGCACGATCACCCTTTGAATGCCATGGGACGTAGACGCTATTACAATAGTGGTGCGGTAGATCGAGCATGGTACCCGAATGACAGGTATCGAACACAGCCTGCGGGACGATTCGTTAGCATCATTCGAACAGAGCAACAAAATGGGCGTGCGCCACTTGCCAGGAGAAAACACCCGGCTGGAAGGGGCTTTACGAGGATATCATTGAGTTGCTGATTAAAAAATGAGGTGGTGAGCGAATGCTTCTCGCCGACTAAAAGCGTAAATCGCTTACGTTGTCAACTATGCGCTCCAGGTCGCTTGTGATAATCACTGCACGCCCAACGTTGAATGAAAAAAAAAAAAATTTAACCACGAAAAGGATCTTACCTTCGTCCTGACCGTCCTCTTCGACGCCTACATCATCGAGCGATTTTTGTTGATCAGAGTGACCGGAGTCTGTGTGGGAATATTAATTGGTCAGGCATCTCGTGCATGAATGCAGAAGAAACACACAGAAAAAGATGAACTTGTCGCCGGGCGCAGCACCGGAAACCAGTCTTTCCAATTCACGGATCTATCCCGAGTCAGCGAAGCGAAGAGGAGGAAGACGATTCCCACCAACCATATTGGCATGAGTCGGCTGGAGGAGGTCTGGGAAGTTGGGGCCGTCCTTGAGCACGGTGATGTCCTCTGGGGAATACCCATAGACTCCTTCGACAACCAATCAGAGGAAATGTCGAGTCACGGACGACTCGAAGGGCTCGCCGATAAGGAATTACTCACCGACGAGGATTTTCCAAAAAAGGTCGACGTCGCCATGTGGGTTGTCCAACGAACACCAAGTCTCGTTTTGAGTCTGGGCGTAGGAGATGCCGACGAGGAGAGCACGCCGTCTTACCCTCGGGCTAATGCTCGTGCCTTGTGTCTTGCCTTCTTCGACGTCCGAAAGACGTATGCGTCCAGTTGGGTTGACGATTCGGCGAAAGCAGAATGAGAGATAGCGAGAGTAAATGGAGCTGAGGAAAGAGCCCATGATCGGGGTTGGGGAAAGAGTATGGTCGAGTCAACAGTCGGTTGTTTTATGACATTTCATTGGGCTAGTTTTTGTTCCTGAACGAGGGCGGTGAATGTTTGTTCCCACATTCGTCCCGATTTCCCGATCGCTCTAGCTTGGAAATATCGGGATCAACTCTCCAAAATGGTATCATCTGCCATATCGAGTTGTGGCTGTTATCACCGGAGGATTCAACTTGCACTCGGATATTGGACGGCTCGGCAGTAAAGCCTTAAGACGATACTCGATCCGTGTAAATGCGGTACGATTGATAGCATGTGGGTCGTTCTCAGCCCGTTCCTTTGGGAGCATTCATCCATTTCGAGGTGATTTTGTTCTCTTACCGTCTCATCGAGACCCACTTCCTACAATTATTTTTTTTCGAATACGTTAGTAGAGTGCGTCTTCGGGTACATAACCCTATGTAGCACTTTCCCGTCCATTCTCCTACTCCATCCCACTTTCTCCAATAGTTGGCCCATGATTGATGTGAATTCCAGGTGCCTGAGAGCGTCCGCCACAGTGGAAAGCCCAGGGACGACATCAAGACACTAATTGGCGGACGTCCCTGGCGTGCCTCAGCAAGCCATTTCCTCCGCCATCGCTCGGTTCACGCGTTCAAGAATGACACAGGCGTGCGTAGGAACGCGGTCAGAAGATGAAGAGGCGGTGAGCTGCATGCACATCCTCCTAGAATAGGATAGGAATAGAGTGTACAGACACTTTGTGACAGCAATGCGAGCCTGAGGCGATGGCCTAATGACGGCATAGCATTTGTGGCGGTTCTTGTTAGAGGCGTGGTGATAGTGGCGCTTCTAGAATGTGGCCGGTGCGGGATCTGTGACGCATGGATGGCAGTGATGAATTATGGCCTGTGGGCCAACAGCCTGACGGGCAATGAGCATCGCGAGCAAAGCAAAGCATTCAGCCAGCGCACCGGCACCCATTCGTCAAACAATCAGACATATTGTGGATCCCAATAAGGACTTCTCCGCGTGGATGTGTCTTTTGGATGATACCTTTTGGGGGATGGCAAGGCCCTTGTATCCTGTTGGCGTGATTAGCGCCACCACTTCTGATAACATTGGGTTCTCGCAGAGCACTCCGTAGATGCTGATGCCAGGATCTGCAGGCCCGGGGCTGTGGCAGTAAGTAAGGGCCATCCATTGGGATTGCCCGGCCTCCGGCTGCTTACACCGGCACACTGTGGGACGCAATAGGGGAACGTGCCGTCACTGATCACTAGATCATTGATGGTGTTATTGAGGCCCGCTTGACAGTTAAATGCCTTGTGATTGGGAGGTGTGTCGAGTACAAGATCAAGTACAAGATCGTCGGTTTAAGCGTCACGGAAGCGAGCAGTCAGAAGGGCAAAGGACACCACGCCCCACACCGTACTGGGCTATACAGCACCGCTGCCATGACCACATGGGGTTAGCGTGCCGGAGTCACGTGCGACACTCCGATGGGATTGCAGCGGCGGATGTTTACGAGACCATGACACGAGGTTCCAGCCTGAGTACTCCGAGATATACTGTAGGTTCGAGTCAAGCGTCATGCCAGGACAATGCTATTCTCTCTGATAAACCCCGGTTCAAGTCCTTCTCAGGGATCGAAATCTTGGCGGTCGCAGAGACTCCAGCGATCTAATGATTGGGGGGACGTACTGTCAGGGAAAGTTAAATGCTCTGACCATGCGGTCAGTATTGCTCGGTTATCTCGGTTGATACCTGCATCATTTTGGTTCCAATGTGTAGCGTCAAGTCCGGTGCCAATTGGGCGCTCCTTAGCTCAAATCGGGATTCAAGTGGAGTATGCTGCATGTCGCCTTCACTCTCCTATAGGGTACTGCCTTTACGGCGTGTCCAATGTCATGGCTCCGCTAGAGCTTGCTTTACCGTAACCATCCATCCTGCATTGGGGTTACAGGACCAGCGTAACAAGGTGTATCATCAGACCCGGATGAAGACGCTGAGCCAGTGGCGCTTGGGCGCCTCGTTCGGGTGCGTCGGTCGTTGTCGTGTGTCGTGAAAAAAGGGCCTTCTGCCAGAGGGGGAACAAAGACCGAGAAGCGTTTCTCGTATGGCGTTGACGTTGCTATGTTCCACCATAACCCAATTTTTTTTTCCTCATGTTCGTGTGGGATTCCATTCGTTGGTGGCGATCTCAATCGCGCCGACGAACAAGGTTGTCCTTTCCGTGAACGTGGACACTCTTTTATTCGTCGGACTTAGTCGGACAGGGCTGGCCCGTGGCCTCCCTCTTACCGCGGCCGTGAGACTGAAGGAGCAGTAGGCATGTGGTCAGCGGGTCCACAGAACGAGTCGCTCGGTGCGTGATGACGTTCGCGCCGAATTCGTCTGCAACCGTAAAAGAAGAATCAAGGGAAGAGTGTCACTGCTGTAAATGTATGTGCCAATTATCACTTCGATATCAATCTAAAAGTTGGCGAACCACTGGCAGGCAGCGCATAGGCTTTCTTGTTATGTTACTTGCGCGGACCGCGGTGATTCTGCTCAATTAGTGGGGTTCCGGGCGAACAAAATCGCCTGTCGGTATTTCCCGAAAAAGGGTATATGTGAGGACGATGGTCGCGGTGACTGGCTAGATTGGCGACCACTTCTATTGATGGTGATCTTTTTGCGAAGACTAAGGCGAGATTATTCATTACTGTAATTCCAATTCGTTTTCGGCTTTCGACCCCATGTCGTATCTGCATTATGCCAACGTCGACCGGTTGGTTAGCGGCCCAATCGCCATTGTTAGAAAATACCATCACATGCGCGCCCTCACATTGGACCGCATCCAGAGTCAAACCCTTCTCGGACTCGCACAACTGGTTTTGGACCTCCAACGGAGACCATCATGACTGAGAAGCGTATCAACTTTTTTTTTTTTTTTGGGGTTCCAGCCCAACAAAGAAGGAAGCAGTCTGTTCACCTCCGCAGATGGCGGCGGCAACGAATACCTGCGGAAGTAGCCGCGGCACATTGTCATCTCCGATTTGGACCGTTCCCGTCAAGTTTTGGGAAATACGAACTGAGCCCGTCCTCGGTCCTTTGTCGCCCGAGCCCCGCAGCGCTCGCGGACACCGAAGCGGAGGGGCGCGTGAACTGCCGGAGTTAAGACAGAAGGCGGAAGAAGGGCTCGCGCGCTACCTCGTCTCAGTTCATGATCGCTAGGGCCATCTGGGCTCTGGCCGGTCGTTCGATCCTGATTCCCGATCGTGGTAACATACATTATACGAAACGACGACTTGCGCTGGCCCACACAAGTGGTACGCTTCTCGGTCTTGGTCCCGGATCCCCGGATTGGCTAATTGTGAACTGCATTCTCTACCCTCGCACCCCTGCTTGGTGGATGATAGGTCTGCGGATGATGTAGAAAAGGTCTCGTCCAAGGGAGCGACCGTCGCAGCGGCTCCGTTGACTCGAGGACCAATCGCTGCGTTCCCAATTACTGGCACCATCACCGTAGTGCCACCCGTGGTCGCCAGGGAGGTGCGTGGAACACCCAAGGGCCTTACACCCGGGGGATTACATATGCCCTTGCAAGTTTTCTTTTGAATTCATGAAACAAGTAGGTAATACACCGTACACGTTATTGTGAGGAGTAGCAGCTTCTATCTCCGCGCATAACTCGGTACTAATCAGGCGCGTATAATGCGCGGAGCTGTTACGCTCGGAACGCGGGGGATAAGGCTACTCGGCTCACGTGTCCGAGTAGGGGTCGCAGGGATAGATAGCAGTTCGTTCTACTACTCCATGAGAATGAGAAGGTGACAACAACAGGTATTGTCGAGATATGCAGCTTTAAATGGATACAAATGAACGGCAGATCGTGGTCAGAGATTCATCGAATACTCATCTAATAAAGCCACGTTCGCGACGGTCGTCAGAGTGAAGGGGGAGAAGATGGCCACCAGCTTATACGGCCCACAGAGTCAAAGAGGGTACTACGACAGCCGGCAATGGGTTCTTCTATGGCCTATTGCGGCTTGCTCTGCAGCCACAGTTCTCCGAAATGGTCTTATTGTGTTCACATTTCGGAATGGGCTTACAGCTGTTTCCATAACTATTGTCCGCTTGAATATACACACACAGGCGGATTCCCAAATCTCAAGAGCGGGGTTCATAATTAAGTAGAGTGTGAAATGTTTGGGTTATTAGTTATCTCGCAAAATTGGGGTTATAGAATAGTTGTCCCACCTTTGGGCCCATGCCGCGTTGCAAAGTTGCGTTATCACCTCGTTGCGGAGTTCTGTTGTTGTTGCGACCAACATCCCCCCCTCCTCCACCCTCATCGATGGTCCGACGACACATCTCTGATGACCTCAAAGGAACGGCTCTTTCGATGTCCCTTCAGGGACTCTCCGACCTCGTTATTCAAGAATATACCGGGATTTGTGTGCGGTCACTCCGCCGGTTCCGCACCGCGGATCGCAGGAATCTAGTTCCATCACCGCAAGTTGAGAATGGTCGGCCACGTATGCTCAATGCGATGCAAATAAGGGTGTGTATACATTCGCAATTCCTGATCTCCTTCTCAGCCCAATCAGTATCTCTGCGATCTTGTTGCTCGCCAGCCCGATGTTGCACTCTCAGAACTCAAGACGGAACTTCACGAAGTTTACAACGTAGACACTTCACTGCAGACTGTCATGCGTTCCCTCCGCAGGGGGGGTTACACCAGGAAAACGGTGCGTTTTCCTTTTCTACCTTTGTCACCTCGCACTATAACATTGATAGGTCACGTGTTCTGCTCTGGAGTGGAATGAGCAAGACCGCGAGGAGTACAAGACCCTCGTCGCTACTCATTTCCGCCCAGAGCAGCTTGTCTTCGCTGACAAGTCTCACTTCAACCGGCTGACTTTGAGGAGGTCGACCGCGTGGTCGACACGCGGCGAGCGGGCAAGACGTGATGACTTCACGTTTCGCGGAACCAAGTATTCAATCCTTCCCGCCCTCTCTCTCGATGGAGTCCTCCACCTTGAGGTCATCGAGAATGCTGTTACGGGCAACGACTTCAGGCGGTTCGTTCAAGGGCTCCTCCCGCGCATGAACGAATGGCCCTTGCCGAACTCTGTCTTGGTCGTCGACAACGCCTCCATTCATAAGGTGGCCGGAATACGTGAGATGATCGAGGAACGTGGGGCGCGACTGCTCTATCTCCCAGCTTATTCGCCCGACCTCAATCCAATCGAGTTCGCGTTCTCGGTCATCAAGGCGAAGATGCGCGCAAATCGCGACCACATTCACACAGAACTCAATGCCGACGACGTGAGCATCTATGATACATTCTGGGAGGTTGTACATTCGGTCACAAGAGATCACGCAAGGGGCTGGTACAAACATTGCGGGTACCAGCTTCCGTAGTTTTTGTTTTTATATACTCCACTTTGTGTGCACGAGAATGGAGATACTCTGGTGATCACTCAGACAGTAGAGCACCCAAAAAAAAAGAATTTCATTGTAATATTGACAACGGGTGCATCAAACCGCGGGGGGGAAAGCTACCGTATGCGTTACAGTACAGTATGTACGGGGGGCAAGAGCAGGCCCTGTGACAGCTGACAAATATCGGTCACACCTCGTAGGACATCGATCTGGCCGGGTCAGTACCTACACATGTGTCGTCGTCGTCTTCCTCTGAATTGACACCTGCGTTTGCTACTTCCACATCCTCTACTACCTCATCAACATTCTCTATGCCTTCAAGCCATTCGGTGACAGCCTCCTCAGGCTGCGGTACCTCTTCCACAGAGGCTTCCTCGGAATCGCACCTCGTCTCCATGAAGCCGAGAGGAGCGAGCAGCTTATCGCGGCAATATTCATGAAGATGTCGCGCGCCATTACTGCCGAGGTCAGAGAACGACGCAAGTAACTCCACCGGCATTGAGTATACGTCTACGGCATCTGTCATGCCGAAGTCATCTAACTCTGACCGCATGTCAGCATATGTCAGGTCGTCTTCCGGATTTTCGATATCCATAAGGTAAAGGAGCTCGAATAAAGACGGGACTCTGGAGGCTTGGCAGCAGTCCAGTAGGGTTAGAAGCCGGGATCGGGGCGGATCGTCCACGATGCTGGTGTCGATGTCCAAGGCAGCCGGGATCGATGGACCTGGAGGAGGGGGTGGCGGATCAGACATTAGGTACGTCGCCTGTGTCGCAGAGCTCAATTGGGGAGGAGCACTCAAGAGGTCGGCGT
>WTXK01000326.1:0-53988 GCA_025769895.1 Lactarius psammicola
GGTTCTTAAAGTCCGCTGAGCCCGGCAGAAATCACTGGCATCCGCGGCCAAGTCATCTCAATTGACTTTTCCATGACCCTCGGGTAAATTGGACCAGAGAGTAGAGAGTGCGCTACGATAATTATGACAAACCGATCATCCGCTCCGAGGATAAGTGGCGTAAATTTCCAGTAGGTCCTATCGTGGGGAAGACGACAGTTGCTAACTAAAACTTCGGTGCTGCGTCTTTACAGGTTCGGGCTTCCCAGCTGCTCTGCCTGTTAGGCGAGACCTGGAACACCTCAAACCTGGTGTATCTACCGTTGGCAGTGCGCACAAAACCGCTGAGGTCAAAATCGGCTCATCATTCTTCGGCTCCGAGGCTTTAGCAACTAGGGTCCCCCGCACGAGGCACTCGCCACAATGAACTTGCGTTACTTCCCTGGGGGGCTCCAGATTGGGGTATTCGACTGCGCTATCGTAAAAATCCGGGGGTCGTGTCCCATGCTGCGCGGCCCGCTCAAACAAATCCCAGTAGTTGTCGAGGAAGTCGGTCCCTCTACCACGATCATCCACGTCGTTGGCGTGGTCTCAAACAGAGGTCTCACCGACGGTAAAGTAGTGGGCGGTGCTGCTGCACTATTACTAAAGTGAGGGGAGAGCAGGGCTACGATCAAGCCTTCGAGCTGGGCGAGGGGGTAAGAGTCCCCAGTTAATAAGCGCCGCTCTCCGCGTTCCCACGCTTTCAGCCTCCAACTCCAAATCATACTAGTAACGTTTGCTCGGTGCACCACCTCGGTGGAGCCCTAATTATAGTCCATCTTCGACATAACTGGCACTGTACACGTTGTCTCTCACAGTGATTTATCAATATTTATCATTTAAGTCAATGGGCATGTACGGTAGGTATACCTTCACCAGCACGCCACCGCGTGTATGCCACGAGTAAGCTTGTCATCTCCTATGCTACAATCTTGCACAGCCGACTGGACAGCGTGGTATCGTCGTGTTCCTGCGTGTTATACATAAGTATACGCCATCAGTAAATGCCCCGTTCATTCTTCCTTCATGCAGTCTCCAAAGTAAGTGGTCTAGCGTCTTCGATGCTCTTACGTTCGGGGTGACAGTCAATATGTCGCAGATCTCTCAATAGGCACCCTCGTGTCCGATACCTTTCGCCCCCCCAACACGTTACCACACCAAGCGAATACCCTAGAAGAGGTGCATCTTCCGCTAATACCTGTGCGCCACTCGCTGACGTGTTCCTTTTCCCGACAAGTGACGATCGGGAAGCTTTCCGACGGAGTGCTTCTGAACATATTTCGTTATTATCTGGATGCCTCTCCACGATTTTGGCCCAGGCTTGTCCATATATGTCGCAAGTGGAGACATATCGTATTTGCGTCTCAGCGGGCTCTACATCTTCGACTGTTCTGTACGTACGGAACGCCTGTGTTGAAGACTCTCGATTGCTGGCCATCCCTGCCTATCGTCGTGGAGTATGGAGGATCTCCAGCGCTCGATCCCCCCACTTCCGAGGACGAGGACAACATCCTGGCCGCTCTCAACCGGTCTGATCGTGTTAGCTCCATCCACCTCACCGTTACAACGTCGCTCCTGGCAAAGTTATCCTCAATCAAGCCGTTTTCGAAACTAGAGGACCTTGTCCTTCTGTACGAAGATTACATGGAGCTTGGGCTTCCTAGCGCTTTTCGATGGGGCCCACGCCTCCGTAGACTTCACTCCACAGGGATCGGCTTTCCCGCACCCCTGCAGCAACTCTCGTATTCCGGGAACCTTGTCGATATTCAGCTTCACAACGTAGTCGGGGACGCGTACCTCTCACCAGAGGCACTTTCGAATGCCTTGTCCGGGATGACCCAGCTTCGATCACTTTCGCTCCATCTCTATTCCTCCAATCCCGGTCAATATCGTGACAATGGCATGCCAGTGCCCCTGTTGTCCCTAGAACGTATTGTTCTCCCTGCACTAACCCACCTCAAATTTCGAGGGATCGGCGAGTTTTTCGACAGATTCATGACTAGAATCGACCCTCCTCTTCTCGGGGATATCGAAATCATGTTCAGTGGACGCCCCTTCGTCGTTTCAAATCTTTGCGAATTCGTCGATCGGATAGATATGCAGAAGTCACATAGTCGAGCGGAGGTTCTATTCTCTGATCATGCTATTTCCATCTCCTTTACCCAACCTGGGTCCCCTATGCGCCCGAAGTTGAAAATATCCCTCAGCCCGTCAAACTGGCAGTTCTCCATGATTGAAATCTGCAACAGTCTTGCCCCTTTCCTTTCCGATGTGGAAGACGTACGCATCCATGCCACCCGACTATCAAGTGGGCAGGACAACATGGACTGTGAAAAATGGGCTAAGCTTCTCCATCCATTCAGGGGCGCGAAATGGCTTCATATAGCTGGCAACCTCTCAATAGATATCGTGCTCTCTTTGCAACTATCTCGAAAGCGGCGCGTAACTCCGATACCTTCCCTGAACAAGCTTTGCATACGGGAGCCCGAGCCGCATCACACGCGTTTGCGGGAGGCCGTGGTGTCACTGATTGCGTCGCGCTCGCTTTCTGGCCATAGCATAGGGGTGGAATACGAACGACTGTGGATCAACGAACTTCGGGGGAAAGGTACAATGTTTTTTCAATGACAGCTTTTATCACGCACTAATGTGTTTGGAGCAGGACCTTTTTCTCAGCAGGTGACGACTAAGATGCTCCCTAATGACGTCCTTCTGTACATATTCCGTCATTACTTGTATGCCTCTCCGCAATTTTGGCCTACGCTCATGCACGTATGCCGAAGATGGCGCCAGATTGTGCTGGGATCTCCTCTGGGTCTACATCTTCGACTCTACTGCACGTACGGGACGCCTATCTTGGAGTCTCTAGATTGTTGGCCTCCCTTGCCCCTCGTCTTGAACTACGGAGGTTCTCCCATGCTTGATCCTCCGGCTCCTGAGGACGAGGAGAATATTATGGCCGCACTCAAGCAGTCTGATCGTGTTAGCTCCATTAACTTCACCGTCACAAACTCGCTCCTGGAGAATCTTTCCACAATCTCTGAGCCATTTACAGAACTAGAAGAGCTTGTTCTTCTGTCACGAGATGACCTACGGCTGACCCTACCCATCGCTTTTCGGTCGGGGCCACGGCTTCATACTCTGCACCTGACTAGGATCGCCATTCCTGCACTCCTGCAGTTTCTTTCTCCTTCTACGGGTCTCGTAGATCTTCAGCTCCACGAGATTCCTAATTTTGGGTATTTTTCCCCACAAGCGTTCGCAAATGCCTTATCCGAGATGACCCGACTTGAAACACTTTCACTCCACTTCCTTTCCCTCCCCCCCCGTCGACACTACGTCCGCTTGCCCCCGCCACCAGGAGAACGCATTGTTCTCCCTGCCCTCACGTGCCTCGAATATCGAGGAAATAGCAAATACTTGGACGACTTGGTAGCTAGAATCGACGCACCTCGTCTCGGGGATATTAATATCACATTCTTTAACCAACCCACCATGGACGCTTCGGAACTTGGCCGATTCATCGAGCGGCTAGAAATGCGGACATCGCTCAGTGAAGCAGATGTTCAAGCCTCCGCGCATTCCATTTCCATCTGCTTTTCCAAGCCAGGAGCACCTACACAGCTCGAATTGCAAATATCGTGCAAGCAGTTAGACTGGCAGTTGTCCTCAATGACTCAGATCTGCCACCATTTCTCCCCTTTCCTATCCCGTGTAGAAGATCTAGGCATACTTTCGACCAAATTACGAAGTGGGGAGGATGACATAAACAGGGAACGATGGGTGAATCTTTTTAGCGCATTCCGCAGCGCAAGAAACTTTCGTGTAGCCGGCGTACATGTGACGGACATCTTGTGTGCTTTGCACCCAGCCGATGGGAAGCACCCAACTGTTCTTCCTGCCCTGCGCAGTCTTCGCGTACTGGAGGCAATGCCTATAGTCGGGCCGTTGTGGGACGCTGCACAGTCACTAATCACCTCGCGACGGCTCTCCGATCGTCCCGTCGAGTTATATGTGCCACATTTTTTGTGCCACCACTGTAATACCAGTTTCATGCAGCAGCAAGAACTCAAAAGCCACCACGCAGACAAGCATATGGTAGGGTTATGGGCCGCGCGAGTTTATTAAGACGAGAACTGGGGTTGTTTTTCCGAGAGCACGCGAGGTCCGAGCTAGAAGCCGGGGTTCGCGCGATGGATGGAAGACTGTTACATTAGGGGCTCCTGTGATGTCGCTCACAGTTGCGGTTTTTCCGCATCCAGTCACGCGCCGAAAAAGGAAGGTGCCAAGTAGGCACGTTTCAAGCTGTCATTCTATTTAAACTCAGATAGTTAGAAAAAGAAAATACTTTTATTAGTCCATAAACAATATTACAGGAACGGCAAAACACGTCATTTGAGTTTTAAGAAAAACATAACATATGTTTTATTAGCTAACTACTTTACATTGATTTTTCTAAGTCGATTTACTAGGCGCGAGGGTGCGGAGAGAGTGCCCGCCCCCTTCGGTTTCGCGCACGGCCCTCGCCCGGGTTGCGTCATACCTCGCTCGCACATCCTCCCGCCTTTGCAAGAACGCGGGGGAGCACCACCCTTGTGCGCACACCCCTCCGTTCGCGTGCGGCCTTTCTCTGGGTTGCGCCCTGCCCTTCCCCGTCCGGCCCCGCCCGCGCGTCCTCCAACCTTTGCGCGCATGCGAGGACACGGCGCTGGCGGTGCAACCCCAGGCCGTTCGCCGCTCGGGTTGCACCGCCCCTCGTTCCGGGTGCCCCCCTTGCGCGCACCGCCCCCCGCCTCTCCTGCGCCCACAACATACGCGCAAAGGGGCGTGTGTGGGAGCAGGCGGGGGTGGGTTAACCAGGGTGCGAGGGTGGTGTGTCCCGCATAAGCAATTGGAGGGGGGGAGGGAGGGCGCGTTGTCCCTCTGCGCACCGCTTTGCGCGAAGGGGAGTCGGGGGTGCGTGCGGGGTTGTCGTAGCCTGTACGGAAAGCGTCGGGGGTGCGTGCGGGGTGGTCGTAGCCCGTTCGGAGGGGGTTGCGAGCGTGTGACGAGGAGGACGCGGCGCGGCGGCAACGCGAGGGGCAGAGGGTGAGTATGTGGCAAGATCGCGGAAAGGCGGCGGATAGCACACCTTATGCATCCCCTGTCTGTGTGTGGGAAGGATGGGGGGAGGGGGGTAGACGGGAAGCGCACGCGCAAACAGGCGTCGCGAATGATGAGAGGGACGGTGGAGGCGGGTAAACCACGTGACATCGTTAGGACTCAGCCCACAAACCTTATTTCGACGCCGCCACATACTCACCCTCCCCCCTCATGTGGTCGCCCCGCCGCGTCCTCGTCACGTGCTCCCAACCCCCTCCGCATGGGCTATGACCACCCCGCACGCACCCCCGACGCTTTCCGCACGGGCTACGACAACCCCGCACACATCCTTGACGCCCTCCGCACGGGCTATGACAACCCCGCACGCACCCCCGACTCCCCTTCGCGCAAAGCGGTGCGCAGAGGGACAACGCGCCCTCCCTCCCCCCCTCCAATCGCTTATGCGGGACGCACCACCCCCGCACCCCGGTTAACCCACCCCCGCCTGCTCCCACACACGCCCCTTTGCGCGTATGTTGTGGGCGCAGGAGAGGCGGGGGGCGGTGCGCGCAAGGGGGGCACCCGGAACGAGGGGCGGTGCAACCCGAGTGGCGAACGGCCCGGGGTTGCACCGCCAGCGCTGTGTCCTCGCATGCGCGCAAAGGTTGGAGGACACGCGGGCGGGGCCGGACGGGGAAGGGCGGGGCGCAACCCAGAGAAAGGCCGCACGCGAACGGAGGGGTGTGCGCACAAGGGTGGTGCTCCCCCGCGTTCTTGCAAAGGCGGGAGGATGTGCGAGCGAGGTATGATGCAACCCGGGCGAGGGCCACGCGCGAAACCGAAGGGGGCAGGCACTCTCTCCGCACCCTCGCACCTAGTAAATCGACTTAGAAAAATCAATGTAAAGTAGTTAGCTAATAAAACATATGTTATGTTTTTCTTAAAACTCAAATGACGTGTTTTGCCGTTCCTGTAATATTGTTTATGGACTAATAAAAGTATTTTCTTTTTCTAACTATCTGAGTTTAAATAGAATGACAGCTTGAAACGTGCCTACTTGGCACCTTCCTTTTTCGGCGCGTGACTGGATGCGGAAAAACCACAACTGTCGCTCACTTCTGAGTGACAGTCCGGTCACACAGTGACGGCAGAGAATGAGCGAGAGAGAACTCTGGCATTTGGGCTTACAGTAACTCGAGCTAATATACACTTTCTGAACCTCTCTCGCTTGCGCGTCGCGCTGACGTGGCCTGCTATTCGTACAGTAATCAACGTCGGAATCATACCTCGGATTTCCTACAATATTCAGCATACGCATCGTCTTGATAATATCCGCGAGTCACAAGGTCATGAATGAGTAACGCTTACTCATTCGGTTCACAACATAACCCCCTTGTTAGCTCTTGTGACTCCTGTCACAACCGAGAATAGAAACGAAATATCGGAACACAGTCGGACGTAAATGCGGAGTATTGAAGCGCCTTAATGAGGAACAGAAGTTCCCGGTAATCTTGTCTGTCTTCGCAACACCGCTGCGTCTTTTTGTAGTAAACTGGCACTAGCAAACCATAGAGACTTGTGAGAATTCGAAGCCGGAAAATATCGTTGCAATCGTTCGCCGTTGTACAAATTTTTGAGAACGTAACCGTTTCGAGTTTGAAGCTGATAAGTGTTTTTGTCAGTTACATCCCGGATTAGGAAAGGGCCATCCCATCACGGGTGAAGCTTCGTCGCACCTTCATGTCGACGTTTCACCAGATCTCCAATACCAAGGCCTCTTTCCCGATAGTTTTCTTTGCGCCGATCCGCTTCTTTCTCCATCCGGGATGCGGCCCGTAGATTTGCGTCTTCCCTGAAACGAGCCAAATCTTGAACATGTTCAAGGCGCCGCATTCGGAGGAAACCAATTTCCTCGTCCGTAGGATCTCGTTCGATCGCTTTGCTGATCCTTTCGCTCGGTAAGCGTGCTTCTCGTCCATACATCAGAAAGAACGGTGACACACCCGTAGATGAACTGGTGTGAGCTCGATGGGCCAGCAACGCGTCCGGAAGGCACTCATCCCAGGTATCTTGTCTCTGGGGTGCGGTCATTCTGGCTAACATCTGCGTCAGGATATCATTGAATTTTTCAAGCCTTCCATTCGATTGAGGATGATACGGAGTTGTGTGGCAGTGTTGAATCCCGAAGCGCTGTAGCACGACCTGCAGCTGGTACGAAAAGAACTCCTTGCCGTTATCCGTGAGGATATTGATCGGTTTCCCGTAGGTGAAGACAATATATTGCAGCATATTCACCACAGCATTGCCAGATCGCTGTGGGATCGCTTGAGCGATCGTCCAATCCGTTCCCAGGTCCATCGCGGTGAGTAAATACCGATTCCCTTTGACGGTCTTGGGTAACGGTCCGACGAAATCGAAGGCCCAGGCGTCTCCAGCATCAACACGCGGAATCGGATGAAGAGTTTGGGCTGGAGCGGGTTCGCGTTGTACGAACTGGCATTCGTCGCACGTCCGCACGGTACATTCGACGACTTCTTGAGCGTACGGAATATTGACTCTGGTCCGTAAGGCGGCCAAGATATTCTTCACGCCCAAATGGCCCAGGTCTTGATGAAGATTCATCACGATCTCTTCCGCTTGTTCCACCGTGGTCGGGACCTCAACGTGGATTTCTTCTCCCCAACGATTGTTAATCTTCTTGTAAAGAACGCCGTTATCGACAAGGTATGTTCCATTGCCAACCATCGCTGACACTTCACCTTGTTGCAGCCTCCGCTTGTATTCCACGAACGTTTTGTAAATAGCAGAACGGTCTCGTTCGTCTTTACAAGGGTCCATGGGCGCTGCGAACAATGGATTGAGCGTTTCGGAATCAGGTACGTCTTCGTTGTTACGGTTCCGCGGCCGTATTGCGTTGACTTAACGCTGCGCTGGGGTTCACCAATCACGTGACTCCAATCGTGTTCAGGTGATTCTTCGTTCCTAAGTATTCGGCTTTGACCTGCTCGAAACTGGCGTGAACGGTCGATGGTTCCCCTTGTCTGTGGGGCTGCTTGGCAGGCTTCCTGACTAATCGCACCAAATGTAGAATGGTAGAGCACTAGGCGAAGAGCACTAGGCAAGAGACTGGATTGAATGCGAAAGAATACAAGTTGCTAAAGCTAAGGTAAGAAAGCGAAGACCTCAGCCCTTATATACACAGGAGGGTGCAGGTTTAAACCCAGCAAACCCTAATACACCGATCCTAGGAATGAGTCATCCAGGAACCACGAAGATAAGTAAAGTCCGAGATAAGAGACCATGAGGCGTGATAAGCACAGCCCCTTGAGATAACGATACCATAAGTCCGTGTCATGCAATGATAAACGTACACATGCCCTTAATGCCGATGATAGGGGATAAGGAGATAAGAATGATAAGGGTCCTGTCCAATGATAATGCATTCGCCTATCGTGCCCCAAGGCGCTACGATAAGGCATAGTCCATGGCCTTCCAGCCGCTTCTAGACTTGTCACGTGCCGTCCTGATAAGGTCACGTGATCATTCTTCTGACTCTGTTCGTGCATAAGCCGATCGCTCACCCGGCAAATGCCGCTCATCCGGTTCTAGGGAGAGCCGTTCCATCCTTGCTTGCGTGTCTTGCAGCATCCGTTCGACTTCTTCTTCGTCACGTGAGTTTGTACTTGGCGACATGCCGTGATACTCGGCTCGTTGTCGCATGACTTCTGCGTGACGTTGCTCTTCCTGGGCAAGTACTGCTGCCCATACTTGGTCGTCGCCGAATGGTTCTTCTTCTAATTGCCCCTCTTCCAAGGGCTCGGAGTCACGTGCGCTGTCGTTACGTAACATTCGTGCCCTTTTCTTCGCGAGAGTGCGTCGGCCACTAATTGATGCCTACCAGGTCGATAAACGATTTCGACATCAAAGTGCACAATGTCATCCACGAAGCGTGCAAGACGTCGACCCAGATTCTTCTGCGTTAGAAAATATTTGAGCGACTCGTGGTCCGTACATACAAGGATGGGTGATCCCTCGATGTACCCTCGCCATTTGTGCAGCGCATACACCACTGCGAGCATCTCTCGTTCTTGAGCTGAGTATCTTTGTTCAGTAGGTGTCATGCGTCGGGATTCGAACGCGATTGGGTGTAAGTCCTTTTCTTTGAATTTAAGACGCTCATTTTGCTCACCAGCATCCCGCCCCCTTCCAAACTCCTCGGACACGTTGCTGGTTTGCTGAAGAACTGCGCCAAGACAATCGCCAGAAGCATCGGTGTCTATGACAAAAAGTCGCCAAGGGGTTGGGTGGATAAGCACGTTAGCAGAGGTGAGTGCGTCCTTCAATTGTTTCATCGCAGACTCACAATCGTCCGACCAAGCGACCGGAGATCCCTTCTTCGGACTTCCTTCGAGCAAACAGTATAGTGGACTAGCCATCTTCGCGAAGTTCCGTATGAACCGTCGGTAATACCCAGCGATATTCAAGAATCCTCGTACCTCAGAGATGGACGAGCACAACGGCCACTGCAAGATGGCATCCACTTTAGCAGGATTGGGCCGGAGACCTTCGCCAGAAGCTATGTGACCCAAGTACAGTATCGAGGAACGGCCCCACTCACATTTCTTTTCGTTTAGGATGAGGCCGTGATCTTGTAGCTTGTGTACCACCTCCAAGACATCCTCGGTATGTTCTTTCTTCGTCTTCAAGAATATAATGACGTCGTCAAGATATACCATCGCGCATTGATCGATGAAGTCCTGCAGGATATCGTTCATCATACGCTGGAAGGTAGCTGGGGCGTTGGTCAAGCCGAAGGGCATGACACGGAACTGGAAATGACCATATCGACAGGTGAACGCCGTTTTCTCCTTCGCGTCTTCTGCTAAACGCACCTGCCAGTACCCGCTTCGGAGATCAAGGCAAGTGAAGTATTTAGCACCCGCCAAGTTACAGTAGCATTCGTCTATCCGCGGTAACGGATACGCATTCGATTTGGTGAGCTTATTAAGTGCTCGATAGTCGACACAAATGCGCGACGTACCATCCTTTTTAGGAACCGGGAGGAGCGGCGAAGACCAGGGGGAGTCAGAAGGCTCAATCACCCCTTCGCGCAGTCCGTCTTCGATGAAGGCTTTAATCGCCTCATGTTCCAACGGGGTGAGTGGTCGTCCATACCTCCTCAAGGGCTTCGCGTCGCCAACATCAACTTCGTGCACCCATTTGCGGAGCGGAGGGAACCTGACCTTATTCTTGAATGCTTCCGGTAAGGTGACTTTAACTTTTTGTTTTAGTTGCTCGCCATAGGCTTCGTCGGCAGGCTCGTCGATGGCAGACGTAGTGCTGTTCGTCCTGACTGAGTCTTCATCCTCCACCAACTCCTCCTCATGCGCGTAGTACATGAGTTCCAGGCGACAGGGCCGAGGTTGTTTGAAACGAAGACGCCAGGCGAGCTTGGTCAGTAACCTTGGTACGCCTTTCTTTTCTTTCAGGAAGACGGGTTTAATAATGAAGCGGATTTGATCTTCGGGACGCGTGAATTTGTACGCATCATCGTCCCACCTCGGACGGGCACTATGCCGCTTAAGCCAGGCTCTCCCCAAGAGCAAGTCATACCAGAACTGACTAGCGTCCTCAAGCACATACGCATAGCACTGAGTAAGTAGTCCTCTGATCTTGAGGGTGAAGGAGGCGAACGCTGACGTAGTCGTTCGTCCAGCGCCGACGATTTCTCTAGCAGCTATGGGGAATACCTGCGCGCTTGCAGCCGTAGCTTTCTGAGCCGTAAGGTAATTGGATTCTGCTCCAGTGTCCAAAATAGTATTGACGGCAGTAAAGCTAGATGCAGCGTCCGAAAGGATCGATTTAGGGGGTCCGATTTCCATCTCATACACCGGCAATCCGGAGTGTGCGACGGTATAGACCTCCAACAGGTCTTCCTTTGTCCCTTTTGAAGTCCAGCTAATTGGCGTTAGTTCCCTAAGAGGCGACTTAGAGAAGATGGGAGAGACGGGGCGCCATTTATTGCTGCGGTCTTGACAATTATCGCAATAACAATAATCGTGCGTGTTTTCTTCCACCTCCTCGTTATCGACACTGATCCGTCCTTGCTCCATCATGTTGGCCTCGGTGACCAAATATTGCAAGTCAAGGTCATTCTCTGGATCGTACTCAGGCGTGTACTCCCGAGACACGGGCTCTTCAGGCACCTCTTCAATATGTGCCTGTTCTTCAAACTCCAGGCGTTCTTCGGCTTCCTCAAATAAATGGAGCGGTTTGGACACTCGGGGCAGTCCCGCGCTTCTTCTTTCGGTTCCCATCGCCGACCGACGCAAGGGCTTCCGACAGTCTCGCGCAAGATGACCGAGCTCATTACAGTTGTAGCAGCGAGTCGTAGGTGGGGCCCGACGAGGGTCTCGACTCACATTCAGCGCGTCAAGATCCATGGGCTCGGACGGAGTGGAAGCAGTGGAAGAGAGATAGGGTAAGGTAGTCGGCGCGACTTGCGTTGCAGGGGAAGGCATTCCTCGATAACGCTTGAACGTCTTCGAAGGTCCCGTACGAACTTCCGGGCCTCGTGCGATCTTGTGAAGGCTTTCCCACTGGCGAGCTGCCATATAGTAAGTCCCCATGTCTTGTGCTTGCCACGTCGTCAGCTGCATGATCAGGTCTCTTGGAAGCTGTTGCAGGAACTTGTACTTTCGGTCGCCAATCGACATATCCTCCGTGGGGATTTGTACTTCAATATCTTGGAACCGTCGAGTGTACTCGCTGATGTTGCCTGAGCATCTCAGGCTATCCAGACGCGCGCGCAACTCGTCGATTCTGGCCGGATGAGCCCATTGATTCAACATCGCTTGCTTCAAGGTCTCCCACTCAGGTGCGCGATTGTGGTTCCTTAGTTTCTGAGCATGATACCAGCTGAGCGCAGCCTCCCTAAAGGACTGAGTCGCATAGCGAGTCCAAGCCTCCTTCTCAACCTGTCCCGCATCAAGAGCATCCTCAGCCAAGCCAATCCAGGCGACGACGTTCTCACTCGGCTTCCCCGAGAATGACTGGAGAGCATTTCGCGGGGGATTCGAGCGACTATGAGAGCCGGTAGATGGCGATGCGGTCGTGTGATTATGAATAGTTAAATGAGTGTGGGCGAAGCCAGTAGTAATGGCGTTCTGAAATTGTTGCGCAGTAATTGCATTGTTTTCCATCGCGTTAAAACGATGCTCAAAACCATGAAAAATGGTTCTCATGGCCTCAAACATTTCAGGCGTAAATCCAGCTTGTAATACGTCAAACGGGGTAAGCCCTCCTGCCTGCCCCGCCGGCATTCCGGTGTCGGCCTCCATACTTTCGTCGGCGCACTGTATACCGCGGGCCTATTCCGGGTTGCGCAACCTACTACGCGCGATACTTCGGAGTGCGAATATCGGCTGACCAAATCTCAGGGTCAGATCGGCGCTTGTTAGAGCGTTCCTAAAAATATACCTATAGGTTTTTGTGACAGCTGTCAACGCGCTTCCCTAAAGAGGGGTCTTCTCTTGATCGTGGATTACTAAAACGAGTGTGAGATGAGATAAGGGGTAGCCTCACACTTGATCAAGTGTGATGTCGCTCACTTCTGAGTGACAGTCCGGTCACACAGTGACGGCAGAGAATGAGCGAGAGAGAACTCTGGCATTTGGGCTTACAGTAACTCGAGCTAATATACACTTTCTGAACCTCTCTCGCTTGCGCGTCACACTGACGTGGCCTGCTATTCGTACAGTAATCAACGTCGGAATCATACCTCGGATTTCCTACAATATTCAGCATACGCGTCGTCTTGATAATATCCGCGAGTCACAAGGTCATGAATGAGTAACGCTTACTCATTCGGTTCACAACACTCCTTTTGAGCACCCTTTTTATACTACTCATACAAGTAACTACTATGTAAAGTAAACCGAGAATAGATGACGCACATACAGCGTCACCTTGCTATAGTAGGAATAACCGAGACTAACACGACCGAAACGCCCGAGGCCGAAAACCGAAGGCTTGAATCGGTAAGTAATACACAGACACACACACCATAATATAGTAACACGCACATGATGAGACGCGAACACGAAACGAAAAAACGAAAGGCCGAGAGAAACAAAGGCCATTTTGAGAAACATTAACGAAACAAAATACCTCAATCCACCAGCATATGCCCAAAAAAGTGTGCCCATATTGCGGCAAGCGGGAATATAAGCATCTCTTTCAAAAATACCTCGAAAGAAAACACCCTGAAATCGCCACACACACCGATACCCTTATCTCGAATCTGGCCTTACAATCTCTCTCCTCTTCATATCCTGGGAATCACGCCCACTACAACGACCTACGCGTCTCATACCTTCGAACCCTTCAGGCTCAAGGCGCCGAACGTCCCATGGCCTGAGATTCCGACACTTGAAGAGTCCCAAACCTGGCTTGTCGACACCGTCGTTCCCTTCCCACCTTCGTCTTACCTCACCTCGTTCCCCGAGGATACCTAGTAGTCCAGCCTACGCACACCAAGCTTTTTTTTTGTTTTCTTGGAGAGAACGTAGAGGGCGCCCACGATCCTATTTTCGCGCGTTGTATGTACTAGATAATAAATTACAGATGATTGCCAATCATGCAAACGATGTGTCCGAGCCGTAAATTTTATCACACAAGACAGGGGCCGATTGGTATCAAGCTCACATACCAAGTTTGTCGAGTAGAGTACACCATTCACCATTCCCAAGGCGACTTTCGCGAAACAGAAAAATCGGTCTTGCTTAGGATAAGTTTCATATACAAGATGTATAAATATATATTTGTGTTATACACGCTTTAAAGTCACCCATGTACAATAGGGAGAAACAAGGACGGCGAAGAAAAGTGTAGCGAGTAATCGAGTTCGATTCAAGAGGAAGTGTAGATAGTATTGAGAGAAGATATAATGGGAAACGGAATGGAAGCGGAAACACGGGCACGGACACAGACGTAGACATAGATGGAAATCATTAACGCGAGACGAGAGAAATAGATGTTTGTTTTCATAGACGCGTAAGGTATATGTAGCAAACTTAGTAATCGAGTAGATTGTAATATCTATCGTTTCCAGTCCAGAGAGGACATGGTCCTTACAAAAGAAAGAAGACTATGACGAACTCGCTTGTGGCTGGGCGCTGAGGCGCTGAAAATACGAATACTCTACGCCCTATGCGTGTGAATGTGCGCGTATAAGAACGGCGACTTCTAGGTTCGCAGGAATTAAGGGAAATGAGGTGTAAAAATGAAAGCCCCCACCACCTTCACCACCACCCACACAAAACGAAAAAGGGACAACCCTGACATTTTCTGCGAAAAGAACTAGTCCGGAGACACTGGCACTACTAGTAAAAGCGGACGAAGAGACGAAGACAGGTGAGTGTCAAGGAGAGCGTGGCGCTTTGAGGGTCGCATTGAATTTTAATTTTATACTTAAATTTATACTTAAAATTCTGTCACCGTCGCAACAACTGAAAAAAAAAACTAATTTCCATTCTTGATTTTCGAATTTTGAGACGCTCCTCAAAGCAATATCACATGGTGGAGGACAGCCCGCCACCAGCGCCAGTCGAGCTCCCCAGAGTCGAGGCCGGTGCCACCGGTGCAGGCCCGCCAGGCGGCGGCGGCGGAGGCACGGTCGGATCGTCGATGTCCATCTGCCTGCGAACGATTTGAGCGTCTTCCTGCGCGCACCATGCGCCGCAACGCCGTGCGCCTCGAATGCCTACTCGTCCATTGACACCACGTCACGGCTGCAAAGCCCGGCGTGTACTTGTGCAGGCGCAGCGTGCGCAGCCACCCGGCCGGTCGAAATCTTCCGCGTCCTTCTTCGTACCGCCGTTCCCTGTGGCCCCACATTTACCACCAGCACCGCTGCCGTCAATGCCAGGCGAGCGTCCTCCAGACCACCCAGCGCCGGTTCCCGGGCTACTACCGGCGATGTCGCATTGCAGCCCACCGAACGTGCCGATGCCTGCACCGACGCCAAGTCCAGGCTACCTGAATCCACCTCCAGTAGGGGTAGTTTGGGCCACGAGTAGCCGTGCCCCAGGCCTGATGCCCATCACGCCCAGGTTGGCCATGCCTAAATATACATGTTCGCCTCAACCGGGTTCATGCCCTTCATGCCGTACGACCATGCAAGCTGCTCCATAATGAGCCCGTTCGACATCCCGTCAGCGGGGGAGAACCTATGAGGTTGAAACTGACGACTAACCCCCGAAACCTGTTAGAGGGGTATGCTGACGTGCAGTTGTTGCCACCGCGATATCGTCGTCATCACTTCCACCGAAATGTTCTAGAGTAACCGAGATCGCATGATTCTGTGCATCAGGACAGGCATTGCCTCTGCTGCCGCCGCCGTTGCGCAGGTTCTTCTCGATGAGCGACCTTGGACACGGTCACCACAGGACGCACGATGATCCTGGCTCTTGATCAGGTCGCTATGGTCGCAATACACATCGTTGTCAGTCACGGCGTTGAACGTGGTAGCGAAGCCGCTGCCGGTATCGGGCGTTGGCCTTTGGAGATTCGGCGGAGTAGGGGACGGCGACGCTGCTGTATAAGTCGCCGGGTTTACTTGTGTCACGAGCGGCCGTCTGCAAGGACCGGAGGTGCTATTGTGGGTCGTCGACGTACAGTATGAGTGGCGTTTTCAGTAGTCGTTCAGCTGTCGCCAATGACCTGGGCGAGCAGGTCTGGGGACTCCGGGCAGCCACCATCCGATGCAGGAGCGACAAAAGCAACGCCGCCGGTCGGTGCTCGGTGGGCAGGACGACCTGGGCTCGGCGGATATTTCTGTTTTAGGGGATTTATCGTGCTCTGCGACCTGGCCAAGTGAGCCGGCAACGGCGCTGAGATGCTGCGCATGGCGTTGCCGACTTCAGGTTTGACGCGTTGTCGGACAGCAATGGTAGCGACGGCATATGTCGGCTTGCCGACGGTGTTGGCGACATCTGGAGAAATGGAAGAGGTGGTGTCAAAGTCCACCTCTGGGTCTAGTACATCTTCGACTCTACTACACGTACGGGATGCCTGTCTTGAAGACTCTAGACTGCTGGCCACCTTTTCTTTTGTCATGACCTACGGAGGGTCTCCCATGCTTGATCCCCACAAGTGTTCTCGAATACCTTGTCCGAGATGACCCGACTTGAACTCCATTTCCTTTCCCTCCTCCCCCGCTAACACTACATCCGCTTGCCTCTACAGTCAGGGGAACGCGTTTTTCTCCCCACTCTCAGGTGCCTCAAATATCGAAGAACTAGCACGTAATTGGGCAGCTTCGTGGTTAGAATCGATGCACCTCGTCTCAGGGATATTGATATCACATTCTTGAGCCAACCCACGATGGGCACTTTGCAACTTGGCTGATTCATTGAGCGGATCGAAATGCACATGTCAGTCATTCAACCAAACGTTCTAACCCCCCCGCATGTCATTTTCATCCACTTTTCCAACCTAGCCGGTCCTATAAAGCTTAAATCGCAAAAATAATGTGGGCAGTTTGACTGGCAGTTGTCCTCGATAACTCAAATCTGCAACCATTCCATGTTAGAGAATCTAGGCGTCTATTCGACCCAACGCTCAACTTAGCTAGATGACATGGACGGGGAAAAATGGGTGGAGCTTGTCCGCGCATTCAGTGACGGAAAAGACTTTTGTGTGGCCGGCAGATTTGTGGCAGACATCTTGTGAACTTTGTGTCCAGCTGACGGAGATTACACAACTGTACTCCTTTCCGTGTGCACTCTTGGTGTACTGTCAGTGGTGGCTGGGCAAACCAAGGGGCACACTGCAGTCGTTGATGATGATCATCGTCACCAAGCTGCGGCTCTCCGGCCGTCCCGTAGGGCCGTGCTACACCAATGGTTGGCATCCAAACTTACAATGAGATTATCGGCGGGCGTTCTTCCAAGACGTACTATAATATGCAAGACATACAGTAGTCATTTTAAACTTTGAATCGACGTGACCAAAAGTGGAGCGGAAACAGCTGGCTGACCTACCACTAGCCTAACTTACCTCAACCCTCGCTGCTTAACATGACGCAGGGGAGTCACATGGCATTAGCTTGGAAATGTAAACCTCACAGCGCACACAGCCCAACAAACATCTCCGAGTTGGACGAGCCAAGATTAAAGGAGCATACACCTCGTTGAAGCCGGAGTACAGCATCGATTCCAACTTCGTTCATACTGTACAGAGAGAGGCAGCCTCCTCATGGAAGGGCATTCGTGTTCATGAGTGAAGTAGAAGCACCGAAGTGGCGTCGCAGCTTTTGCGGGGAAAGTCACGTCGAGACAACTGCGAACTGCGTATCGCAGGCAGCACGCTATCCCGATAGTTCCCAACCAAAAACATCCTTTCCAATTCTGATACGCACTTCCCCTACTTCGAAGATCCCAGCCGAGCCCTTAAGCTGGGAGCCTAGGCCGGCATTGAGCGCCGGTACAGTCGTCTCAGGTAGGCGCGGAACAGTGGAGAAAAGACGCGTGTCTTCACTTGGGCGATCCCCCAAGGATGGTGAAGCGGGAAGGGGCGTCGGAGGCTCTGGCGTTTCGGACGGTATAGGTTGGGCCGGACGTTCGAGGAGTACCCAGGCGAAGGACGCGTGGAACCGGGGCTGCTCGTAGTACTCTTTCTGGTGGAACGAAAGTAAGGTCGGAGTTAAGGTATCCGAGAGTGCGCGTAACTGGGCGGTGACACCGGTTTTCAGAACACAGCTGCATACGCCCAAGGAAGAGACATACCTCTCCGTGGCCCGCGCCGACCTCCAGACAAAGAAAGGTCCGGGTGTGCTCGTCATTCGTGAGATCCGAAAATGCGGCAAACGATGCAGTGAATCTAAGACACGGGAATGTACATCAGCTCACCTGGTAGAGTAGGAGGCTTCTCTGGACGATAAAGGATTCGAGTCGAAGATGAAGGGAGGGTAATAGCGCAGAGTGGGAGAGGGACTCACGGAGGATGTGCCCAGGCGGCATCCCTCACGGCACGCTTCATCTCTTCCTTTTGATGAGTGCGCAGAAAGAACGGTCGTGTAAGCGATATGTGGAGCTCGCGCACGGCCGCGACGGAGTCCGGGTCCGGGTCTGAGTCCGCACCGCCCAGTAGATGCACGCCAGCCACCTCCTGCTTCGCTATGGACACAGCACGCTCAACGATGGCTCTCAGCGCACCGCGGAGTAAAATCGAGACGTATACGTGTGCGGCCCACTGGCCCTCGACATGCGGCGTTGCGCGTGTGCGACCTTGGTGCTTCGACGGGTCGTCGAGCGGGACCGCAGGCATGAGGTGCGACGCTAGTGCGGGAAGCCTTCGCTTCTTGACAGGAGGTGGCGGTGGTGGTATTTCATCTTCATTCTCTGAGGAGGATCCGCTGTATGATACGAGGGTCGCGGGACGGTTTCGCTTCATGCACAAACGTTGAGAGCTTCAAGTTGGAAACAAACCCGCTGAATGGTCACGGGTTCGTCGGCAAGTTACGGCCCGCAGTCGGCAATCTTAGATTCGGACATACTGTAATCCCATCAGGGGAAAAAATAGATAGCTCGATAGATAGGCAAAAGGAGCCGAGAACACTTCAAAATTAGTCGGTCTCCGTCCTCAGACTTCTCACCCCTGGGCACCCTTGCCGGTGTGACGCCACATAACAACAAAGGTACAAGCTACAAGTGCTACCCACTGAATTTATCGAGTGTTTCGCCACTTGATGGGAGAAATATTAAGAAATTAGCACACGAGTTAGCACAACGTAGTAGCGGTGTTACGTGCGATGTATATGGTTCGGTAAATGGGCGGAACTGAGGGACATGAGAGGAGAAGCCCCATCTATAACGTAACCTGGACAAATCGTCATCATGGGGTATTTGGCTTCTCCAAAAATTCTCCTCCAGTCCATCCCTTATTCGTACACGTAGCATAAAATCCCACTGGTCGTGTTCATTACGTCGCCGATCGTGACTTCCGAAAACAATCCGTCCGCCGGCATCGTCGAATTCAGCTACACATATACATCAATTTAGCTCCCAGGTCTAGAACGCGAGGAGTAAAACCTTACGTTGAGGAATGGAGGGCCCCCGTTGGGGTACTGATTGTGTTGATCCAAGCTTTGGAGGGCTTGAACAGAGCCACCAAAGAAACTCTGGGCATTCTCTGGGTTGCGGTGCTGCCAATCGTACCATACCTTATCAACCATCTGCCACCGAGCAGAGCGTAACATTAGGGAAAGCAGTATTACACAAGCAAAGAGTAGGACGAGACTTACGGCATGATGCATCCAAAAGAGGGGTTCTGAGGAACGCAATGATTTAACTCATGGAAGAGATTGTTCGGCGTAGGGGGGCTCACCGTTAGGGGACCATGTCGGTCCCGCGGTACAGTTTGATGGAGCATTGTTTGGACAGGTACCACCTAGATCGCTAAAGTAAATAAGTTTGGGGTGAGAAGAAAGTCATGTGGGCGAGAGGCAGCAGCTCACCCCCCCATGATCAAGTGTACGGCGCTGTGTGCACCCTGATGCGACACTCAGATCAGGAACCCAGTTGTCAATCACCAGTCACTTTTCATCTCACCTGGAATGTCTCAAATGCTGCCTGAAAGTCCTTGAAGTCCCCTGCTGGCGTCTCCAGGAGTTTTTCAATTTCAGGGGCTAGGAACGATGAGTTGGCTTCCTTCAGAGATTCCGTCACGAACATCGCTGGAAGAAAGGCCTCGAACGGTCGGAGTGTGAAATTCCGGCGTAGCGTATGAGGCGAAGGATACGAGAGATGAAGATTCTTGAAACCTCCATCGGGCACGCTGTAATCGGCATTCGGATCGCCCCAACCGCCCAGTCCACTTTGAGGATTTGAGTCCTTCCAAAATGACGACTCGTAAAAGTTAGGAGCGTCTACGAACCATGAGTTTTTGAACGTTCGGGGAGACTAAGAGACGAGACCCATTGTCCAGTTCCAATATGGAGACACCCCGGTGTACCCGCACTTGTTCTTGAGAGCCTGTTCGTAGACATACACATACCAGCGGTGCCAAGGAAGGAATAGCCCGGTAAAGTGGATCTATCGGAGCACACGTTGATTCGAGTGGCGGTCATGAAAAAAATTGCCCATTGGACGTACTCGAGTATTCAAATCCATGTGGATATACACCAGATCTGTTGGGAAATTAATGTCAGTCAATACTGGTTATTTATTCTATGGACAAAGACATACCATCGTAATAGGAACTCGACGCGTTGAATGGCGGAATGAGTGATACCGAAGGATCCACGGTTGCGGTCAAAGAGGGGTCGTGTGGTAAATATGACAAGCACTAAAGTCAACGCCGTTTAGACCGCGGAAGTCAGTACTGTGTGCTTTACACATACATTGGTTGCTTTGATCCATGCCGCTTTCTCCTTGGCACTAAATGCTCTCCATTCCTTGCGTACAGATGGCTTGGTGCAGGCCTTCTTTGAGGGTGCGCCGACTGCGGACGAAATGATAGCGAGAGAGACGAAGAGCACCCTGAGGACGAGCATGGCCGTGCGAGGAAGGGGTGCAAGATGATGGACAGAGACTCCCGACTATTTATTGCACTAGACTCTACAATGGAAGCGGGTGGTTACCCGAATGATGTCCGATAATCGTGGGTGTAGATCAGGTCAGGTCAGGGATTTTGTGAACCGGTGAGATGAGGCGCATATGGCGGGGCCGACACACCGCAAGTAGACTACTGTATCATTGAGCCTAGGAAGAGCGCCAGGAACGATAAAGGAGGGGACACCGTCCGATAGTCGGACAGCGCTCAATCAGAGCACGTCCACGGGGCGCACGGCGCATTTTGACACAACGTTATGACCATCCAACCCAACTTGGGATAGGTTGGGGATGCGGGACAACAGAAGAGCCAGTACTGCTTCCATTACACTGTCCTGGCAAAAATAAGAAACTGCGGATAGTTGTTGTGACCGTCTACATAGCAGAAATAGGCATGTCCCACTATATCATAGTAGCCCGATGCAGGCCGTGATATCAGGTGATGCAAACCTACTTTTCTCTCCGCCGGTCAAATTCCAAGATGACGAAAAACGAAGAGCTCGGTTGTGGGTAGACGTCACAAACTTCTTCACGGGTGACCCAATTCGAGAGGACCGTCAGGGCAGCATATATTACGATGAGAAGACGGGGCATAAATCATGATGGCGGCGATTCAGAGAATTGCCAGAGCTTGGCTCGTCTGCCTTGTCACTCTCCCACGCGGTCACGAACACGTGACCTTGTCTGCTCCAATTGGGGCCCTCGCACAAGGCTTATGTACAAAAGGGTATAGCTTCGATCTACTGGACAGAAATATGAAGGAGATTGATCCGGCATCGCCAGGATGTATCTATAGGATCAAACGCAATTCAGGCAAAACGAAGAACCTCTAGGAAGGCCGATCTTGTCGTCCGGGGTGTCATCATGCTGATCCTACTGTAGTTGTAGGGATTGAAGGAAAAGACGCCGTGACCAAATTTACCGCGCGCAGAAGGAAGCAGGGGTGTTGCGATCCAGTTGCGAAAAGCCATGAAGCCAGAATTTTGAGCCGAATGCTTGAAGGATCTTTCATGTGCGTCTGCGTTCACAGTTGTTCGCGTCTTTCATAGCCTTTTGCCTCAAGCTAGGACAACATTTCTGCACCGGAACAAGAATGCCAGGACCCAGCCCGTCCATCCTTGATGACGTTCGGCATCCCCCAAATAAGATGGCGTGACTTTCTATACAGTCCTAATCCAGCACCACCATAAGAGATGCTGCGCTCTTAGGGATAAGCTACTCGCGGTTATTAGCATCCGTTACTACCATAGGAACACTAGATCTACGGTTTAAAAAAAATTCCTGATGACGGACTGCCGCAGTTCTCACCCTCAACCCCACCCACGGCTCGTAGATGAGAAAGTTTTGCCTCTTCTCTAAGAAGGTAATGCCAATGTACTCCCCAATCACCTTGCTGAGTCCTGCTACTATATAGGACACCGTAACTATTGGGTTATTCAGGGTGGAAAGTCCACGACTCCAAACTGCTGACCCCGCACACACCGGACTCCCCAGGGTGTCCTTAAGCAAAAGTAGAAGCGGTTGTAGTTTTACTGTTGCACTAGATCAGATCCAGTGGGTGGTCTCCAGTGTTGAAACGAGGTGCGGTCACGCGCTCAACGCTTAAATGTCGAGGAGCCGGCAGGACCGCAGGTGCGGGTGCTCGCGCGTTCATGACCTTTGCATGAACGTTTATGTAACGTTCATATGCTGGAGACACATAAACGCGTGAGCAGTCGCACACCCTGGTGGTGTGTGGGGAGTAGAGGTGAGGTATAAGCAGGGCTCGTAATACCATGACGATCGATTAGGATATTTGTTTCGCTCGACGGACTCTTAGTTTTACCAGTACGATACTATCGAAACACTTATTCGATCGAGAACAACCCCTCTACTTTACTTGTTGAGATGACGTTCGTGTTTGTAACCAGCAGAGGGCGAAGCCCGTACTTACTTCGAGTGTATTCACGGCCCTTACAGTGTAGTATTTGACGAATTATTCTTGGATGTGTTGTACGCACCTGGCACCCCAGCTATTTACGTTCTATCCGGTGTACGTAAAACTACCGCAGTAGTATTATATTTACGGCCTGAAGTGCCTAGATAGCATTGCGATTAGGTGCTTTACGGGTCAGACAACGGATGATAAGTCCTTGTGCTGGTGAGCTCAGGGGCCCGCCTGGTGAGGAGAAGAATATGAGGTGAAAGTCACTGGCAGCTACTATCGCAATGCACTCAGCTTCTTTTGCCTATCCTCTCCTCAGATGTGATGGGGGAAACTCGAACAACCGAACGTTGTTAGTAGTGGTCTGATGAAAAAAAATTTGTACTTCAAACGACGGCAAATATCTGAACCTGAGATTACCTTCTTGGGTCGACTGCGAACCGCAGCTTGTCACGAACAAAGCCTTCAGCGTCTATTTATGAAGCGAAATCGTCCTCCTATCAAGCCTCGTATCACGTCGTAAATCCTCCTCAAAGACATACCACCTCTCGTGAAGAAGCACAGGCTTTTTCTTTTTTTCGAACCAGCTTCCCGCACTTGCATCGCACCTTACGCCTGCGGTCCCACTCGACGACCCATCGAGGCTGACACGAGGTAGCTTCTCCAAAAAATTTCATCTACCCACACCTTATTCATAGACGTAGCATAAAATCCCACTGGTCGTATCCATCACGTCACTGATCGTCACTTCCGGAAACAATCCATCCGCCGGCATCGTCGAACTTAGCTACACATATTCATCAATTTAGCTCCCAGGTCGAGAACGCGAGGAGTAAAACCTTACGTTGAGGAATGGAGGGCCCCCGTTGGGGTACTGATTGTATGACTCCAAGCTTTGGAGGGCTTGGACAGAGCCACCAAAGAAACTCTGGGCATTCTCTGGGTTGCGGTGCTGCCACTCGTACCATACCTTATCAACCATCTGCCGCCGTGAAGCGCGTAACGTTAGGGAAAGTAGCATCACACGGGCAAAGAGCGGGACGAGACTTACGGCATGATGCATCCAAAAGAGGGGTTCTCAAGGGCGCAATGACTTAAGTCATGGAGGATATTGTTCGACGTCGGCGGGCTCACCGTTAGAGGACCATGTCGGTCCCGGAGTGCAGTTTGATGGGGCGTTCTTCGGACAGGCACCACCTAAATCACTAAGTAGGTTTGAAGTGAGAAGGGTCAAGTTACGTCTGACAGAGAGCAGCTCACCCGCCCATGATCAAGTGTACGGCGCCGTGTGCGCCCTGATGCAACACATGAATTAGGAATCCAGTAGTCAGTCGATTTTTTTCTCACCTCGAATGTCTCAAATGCTGCTTGAAAGCCCTTGAAGTCCCCTGCTGGCGTCTCCAGGAGTTTTTCAATTTCAGGGGCTAGGAACGATGAGTTGGCTTCCTTCAGAGGTTCCGTCAAGAACATCGCCTGAACAAAGTCCTTGAACGGTCGGAGTGTGAAGTTCCGGCGCAGCGTATGAGGCGAAGGATACGAGAGATGAAGATTCTTGAAACCTCCATCGGGCACGCTGTAATCGGCATTCGGATCGCCCCAACCGCCCAGTCCACTTTGAGGATTTGAGTCCTTCCAGAACGATGATTCGAAAAAGTTAGGAGCATCTGCGAGTCATGAGTTTTTGAACGTTCGGGAAGACTAAGCGAAGCGACCAATTGTCCAATTCCAATATGGGGTCATCCCGGTGTACCCGCACTTGTTCCTGAGAACCTGTTCGTAGACGTACACATACCAGCGGTGCCAAGGAAGGAATAGCCCGGTAAAGTGGATCTATCGGAGCACACGTTGATTCGAGTGGCGGTCATGAAAAAAATTGCCCACTGGACGTACTCGAGTATTCAAATCCATGTGCATATACACGATATCTGTTGAGAAGTTAATATGCCGATCAATATTAGTTATTCCAACTACAACGACCTACCATCATAATAGGAGCCCGATGCGTTGATTGGCGGAATGAGTGATACTGAAGGATCCACGGTCCGGGTCAAAGCAGGGTCGTGTGGTACATGTGACAAGCACTAGGGTCAACGCCGTTTAGACCATGGAAGTCAATACTGTACTTCACGCGTACGTTGACTGCTCGGATCCATGCCGCCTTCTCCTTGGCACTAAATGCTCTCCATTCCTTGCGGACAGATGGCTTGGTGCAGGTATTGTGAGTAGAGGATGCGCCAACTACCGACGAGATGATAGTGAGAACGACAAAGAGCACCCTAAGGACGAGCATGGTCGGGCAAGAAAGAAGTAGAGATTCTGGACAGAGATTCCTGACTTTATATTTCCCCCGACCAGACACTGGTAGAGGGATACCCGCGGATGGCTACTCGAATAACGTCCGATAATCGTGGGCAGAGCGGATACGAATAACGCCCGGACTTCGGGGAACCAGCGAAACGAAGCGCCTATATCGTGGCCAAAACGAACTACGGCATAGGGAGCCACAACTGCCAGTTTGGTCTGGAAAAAGCGCTAGGAACGATAAATGAGGGACTCTAGCCCAAACTCGAGATAAGTTATGGACGGTAGGGAGATCAACAGGGCCAGCATGATTCCGTCCTAGCAACAATAAGTTGTTTTATACCCGTCTAGCAGAAAGAGGATGCCCCGCTTGTCCGAGGCAGTATTGTCAGTTCATGTCAAGTACTACTCTAAACCTACTTCGAGTTTTCTTCAAGTTTGCGCCGATCAAACACCAAAATAGCGAAAAAGGCAGAGCTCGATTATTGGTATACGCCACAAAGTCCCAGAGAAGTGGCTCAACTCGAGAAAGGGCTGAACATAACGTGACAATGAGAACTTGAAGTAACAGGAAGAATGTTGGCGATTCAAAGAGTGAAATGCTGGATTCGGCATGCTGGTTCGAGTTTGCCTTGTCTGCAGAATCCAATGCGATGCGACCACGTGAGCACGACCTACAGTGCTGCGGCGCTTACCTGCAGGCTAAGCTAATTTCCAGAGCCGGCCGAGGGTGTACAATAAGTACAGTACTAGTATAGCTTTGATCCATAGCAATGCTCCATTGATTGATCCGGCGTCACGGTCATGGTCGTAAATGGGTCCATAATCAAACGCCCGCACTATCCGCCGGGCCGTCCGCCTGATCGCAATGGCAGGTTTTGAAGGCAAAAGCGCAGTAAGTAAATTTTTTATCGTGCACCCAAAGAAGCACGGAGGGTTATGTTCGTTTCCAAATTGTGTAGCCAGCTCGGGTCGGCTGCTTGAAGGGTCTTCAACATCTGCAATTCAGAACTGGTTCTGGACGGTCTCAGACGTTCCTGACTGCCCCTGAATTGCAGATGAAGTTTTGGGTGCGTCCGCGTCAACATTTGTTCGTGCCTTTCTTTCCAGGGCCTTTTGCTCCTCTAGGGCCTCATTTCTGCACCGGAACAAGAACAAGCGTTCGATTGAAGGTCGGGGCCTAGCCAATCAATGATAACGCTCGTAATCCCCCCCATTTACGCAACCCGACTTTTTGAGTCGGTATAAGTCGTTGAAGATAATCCCCCAACCCCCAACCTAACAACACGGTAACAGCACCACGAGAGATACCACAACGCTGTGGATGAGTGATGACTACTGACACATCCATGTTACTAGTAGCCCTTCCATCCCTGAGAGGGACAAGCGATAACTTTTATGACGCGGATCTCACGTCCAGTGTCTTGCCCAATGTGACCCCACTCCGTTGATCCAAGATGAGAAGGTCTTGCCTCTTGATCAAAAATGCTATGCCAATGTGTTCCCCACCTTGTCGTTCCATTGATAAATAATCCACAATTCCAACCGCCAACCCCGCATACATCGGAATTCACCGATTCTCTCACACCATGAGCTCACATTCCTCTGCCCTGTCGTGATTGCTTCACCAGAGCAGATTCTTCCTAGAGACGACCTGACTCCGTCTGGAACGTGTTCTACATCCCGCAAGACCGACCAATGATTACGACATCACCTCAACCACTCCTGGTATTGAACTGCACGTTCGCAAGACGGATTTACTTGACTCGTGGGCGGGTGCATATGCCCCTGCACCTGAGTCAGGGGACAGACAGGCCCGAGTCTCGAACGGTGAACGGCATGGTCATTTGCGGACTTTCCATACCCGATCTCGGGTCTTCGAGAGTTTTGACTACGTGTCTAGAGTAGTGAGTCAGCTCACATCTTTCTGGGTGCTGTATTTCCCTCCTGGAAGCGGTGTCACCTGCCAATCTACAGATGTCTTTCTCCATGTGGCGTTCTCTCCATCATAGCGCCACAATTCGATAACGCCGCAGACAGTTCTTATGACGGCAGGCGGCCATCGGCCTGGTTCTTAGTACATTGTGCATTATGTTCGATGTAATTCAAACTCGGTGCTCTTAGTTGTCCATGCATGCATTAGACGTAGAGCTTGAACCGCAGCCTGCTAAACCCCGACATTCCACTCATGCGGCAGCGGTGAGGTTTTGACTTTTGCTGGGCGTACTAGTACTAATATCACATCCTTTGTTCCTCTGATAGCTGCTATCAGCAGCCACTGTATTATGGGCTCGGGCACAAGCTCGGGTAAGGAAAAGGAAAAGTCTGCTTTCTTGCTTACCGCGGTTGAAGGCCCACGTTTGGAATTTCAAAATGGGCGACATTGCGAAGAACCACTGGCCCCCATTGAATACCGTACTCAGGCTGTAAGTTACTGTAATGAGACCCCGTATTCAGTTCAACATCCGATCAGCCGCAACTAAAGCTATTACTCTGCCCTGGTGACTGCGTCCTGTCGGGTTTGTAACGTCATATGCTTTCAAACGCAGGTTAACGACTCCGCCACTTAGCTACTACTCAAATAAGGGGCCCATACAGTACGGTACAAATGTCCTTACGATGGCCCGGTCTTTGCCTTCGTTGCGTGCAAGTTGGGTGTCCGATAAAATGGATTTTTCAAAAAATAAAAATAAAAAACTTCATGTGTTTTTTGCCACGTGGCCGTTTAATTTTCTTTCTGGGACTTTACAGTATTTGGTTTGTTATCATCTCCTGGAAGGCTAGAAGGCTTGAACCACTTTGTCAATCATTATCCCATATGCGCAAATTCCTGAACGCGTTACTGTGATATATAACTGTTTATCGTGTTCTTACTAGTACCTGCGAGCTGAATAGATGGAGCCTACGTTCTTCCGTGTTGAGCCTCAGAATAACTTATCTCTTGGGATTGGGAGGCAAAAGTACCATCTGGCTGAGCACGCCGATTGTTGGTCCGCGTTTGGGTTCACTCCACGTCCCACGGCTATGCCAGGTAGTATGTATGTGTCCCTACAATACAGTACTCTGGCCCACGTAGTAGGGACCATCACTGATACGGCGCAGGGGCTCATCTCTTTCTTCATCTCGGATCCACTATGGTGGCGGCGCATCAAATGGAGTACATGGAAATTAGTTATCCCCATTTCTAGTGTCGTTCTGTTATTATCCTCTGACTTGAGCTGCGTAAGAATTCTTTCTTTGGAAGGCATTGAACTGGGGCGTGCAGAGCAATCACGGACTTGGAATGCTTGCCTCATTAATTGAGGAATTCTTGAGGCGGGACTTAGGCACAGCATGGTCACGGACCCACGGTATCTGTGGCCTCTTCATAATGAGCTTCTTCCGAGTGCTCATAGCTCTAGTTTCAATCACTGGGGTCTGAGCTGCTTGAGTTGATGAACCCAAGGATACGAAAAAAAGAGGTAAGATAGCTAGCTGCGGTCGATGGGATGAAGTGAACGTGGGCTTTTCTTCGTGGCCACAGACGTACGAAATGACACTTGACTCAAGACGGTATTTCCATTTATTTCCGCAGAGAGCGGCGAACATTCTATATCTGGGATAAGTGGAGAACCCTCATTACAGCTGGACCGGCAACGTTGTGGGCCTAGCTAACCCAGGCTCTAGGTCCGCTTTTATGTATGATTTGGCGCACTGGGACTAAGTACATGAAATGCAATGCGAGAAGCACGAAGAGCTAGACCGACGAAATGCCTACCACCAAAAAATCCGGTCTCTTAGGAAGATCGAAAGCTATGGCGCTTTAGCGCCAATCGTGATAATCGTTGGAGTCATCAGGGGAGATATCTGTAGATAGGCAAGCGTCGCTGCTTCCAGAGGAAAAAAAGGGGTAGTGGGATGTGTGAGAAGACGTACCACTGCCCTCTGTGTCATAAGTAGAACTCTCCTCGTCGGGGTAGTCGTTCTTGTAGTACTCCTCCGCTGTGCATCCAAAAAATCAGGGATGAAAACTCTGTGGACGTAAATGCGGTGCACCATTAGAGTCCTCATCTGCTTCGTCTTCCTCCTCTGATTCGGATGCAGAGGCATACGGATCTGCTAATGAGTCGGGTAAACCCGTCCTGCAATCTTGGGGTTCACTGCCAGCCGTCTGAAAGAAGAAATAGGGCCTACGTACAACGTCGCAACGTTTGCGGCGGCGTCGTACTCATTGGTCAGTCCCGCACGATGGTAGAAAACGTCCCAGACAAAGTCAGGGTCGCCTCTTGGCGGAATCGGTGCAGGTGCAGCAACCGCGATGGGCGCAGAACGCGAGCCCGAGGGTGTGAGGGAACCAGTAGAGTCCGACGTGCGCAAAGTCGACGGTTTGATGTCGTGAACTATACATTCGATCAAATCACGGCGCCCTATTTTATGAGGTGTATTACGCACTGGTGAGGTATTCCTGGAGAAGAGGCAAAAATTTCTCCATCTCCGGGTCTAAGGACGAGGTCGCATCAGAGGCGAGAACCGCGTCATACAATTTAAATTCAGGTTGCCCCTTGTCCTCCCCGATGACGGAAGGGCTAGCATAGATGCGTCATTACGGGTGGCTTATCCATGTGGATGTAGCTCTCTCACGGTGACGCTGGGTCGGGAGTTGGAGAAGTATCTTCAAGGACGACCTTATACTGTCTTGAAAGGTCAGGCCGCCTTGGATGTGGGGAAGGAGCGTCATCATGGATTGGCTGAGCCCCGGCCTTCGACGCTTGTTCCCGTTCCAGTGCCGAAATGCGGTCCTAGGAGACCAAAAATGCTCTGAAACAAAAACATGAACAGATATCGACGAGGACGCACCTGGAGATCCTTCGAACGGTCACCCCAAGCCTCGGGCTCCACGGTTTCGGCAAACTGAAACACATCCGGCCCTCCACGTTTCTTTCTGCGTACGGTAGATTCGATAACTGCACTTCCGCCTTCATTCATGCTATGCAGAAGGACGACACGGACGGGGCTTGCCTAGCGCATCTAGAGGCTCTTCGTTCCGCTTCCGCTTAATTCGAAGGATAGTGTAAGGTTGTGGGCCCATTGGCGACGCTGGATCAACTTCCATTACTGTGGATCAAATCAGAGTTAAAGTCCACTGGCGGTTCCGCAGGTTAGTAAGGAGCAACAATTGAAGTTGGCAGTGAGACAGGTGCAAAGTCATTCTCACGTGGTCGCGTCGTGTCATTCTCTTGACGATTGACTCCGAGCCGGCGGTATCACAACTACAACTTTGTGTTCCATGTACGCGATTTCTCATTTTCATAACTCATCCATACCCTACAGTGATAAGTCTATGATCCCCTGGTCGGTACTCTTTCGGCATCTTTAATTTGAGCTGGTAAAGAGAATTGTCGTGCAAATATCATTGAGTTGCAAAGGAACACAAGAGAGCGCAGAAGCTGAAAGAGGGTGGCCGAGGCGCAAGCAGCGTCGAGGAAAATCAAAAGTAGGTACCTCTTATGTGCACCTGTCGAGGCAGCTGTGGACTACGTGGGCGCACCACCATCTCCCAGATAATGCAAGGCAGCTTGCGGGTCCTTGTCTCTTTCCTGGGACCGTGTTATATGAGCTTGCTTGGCTCTTCTGATCTTCCTGGTATACTAAAAATGTGTCTCAAGTTTGGGTTGAAGTTTTGTAGAAATGCGCCACATGCCATGGTGGAGGCGGATTCTAATTGAGCGTCGTCCAATTATCGGCCGCGGACAGTACGTGACCCCATCACTTATTGCACTTGGTTGTCTCCCGGGACTACAGTATCACAGGATGGTAGCTATGGGCTTGTTCTCCGTGCTGAAGTGCGCTTCGGGCACATAGACGCCTCGCCTCTCCGAAAAGAAGTCGCTGAAACTGCACCTACGATCGTCGGACGACTGAAGCCTACGTAAAAATCTCTGATGCTACCGGTTACTAGTGGGACTATTAGCACCCTCTCCGGTCATGGGCAATAAATAAGCCGGCCTCACCACTTCTCGTGCAGCCATACTCGTTCTTAGGATTTTTTTTGTCTCTCTCGCTATTCTTTGCTCGGTAGTTGGTGCATCTTCTACCCACAAAAAGAAGACATGCATTAAGCTGGCTGTACGCAAGGAACGGAGAGCATTTAGTACAGGAGAGAAAGCGGAATGGATTCAAGGCTGTTAATGTCGTGAGGGTTACGGTGCCGATTTTCGTGCCCTCAATAGAATTGACTAGAGTGCCTGTCATAACTGCCACATGACCCTGTTTTGATCTCGTCGGATCCTCCAACATCGCTCGTTCCACCAATCGACACATCGGGCCCCTATTACTATGGTATGTCGTTGTTGGAATAATTAGTATCGATCGACATATTAACTTCTCTCGAGTATGTACAATGGGAAATTTCTATGACCGCTGCTCGAATCAACGTGTGCTCTCATAGATCCACCTTAAGGGGTTATTCCTTCTTTGGCACCGCTAGTACGCATTTGCCCACGAAAAGGCTCTCAAGAACAAGTGCGGGTACACCGGGGTGTCTCCATATTGGAATTGGACGCTGGTACGAGTCGTCTTCTCGAACGTTCAAAAACTCATGATTCGCTAATGTTCCTGACTTTTTCGAATCGTCGTTCTGGAAGGACTCAAACCTTGACTCAAATCCCGAAAGTGGACTTGGCAGCTGGGAAGGCCGAATACAGTGGGCCTGATGGAAACTTTAGGAAGCTTCATCTCTCTTATCCTTATCCTTACATCATGCGCCGCAACTTCACACTTCGACCATTCTACATCCCGTTCGTGGTGTTCACGGATCCCACGTTAGACAACGCAACATTCCCGGCTCTTGCGATTGAAAAAATCCTCGAAATCGCAGACTACAAAGGGTTCCAGAAGGTGCTCGAGCCAGTGTCTGTCGGGGAGAAATGGACATTATTGATGTCAGAATCATCATTCGAATATGCCAGGGTCCACACAGCGCCGTACGCTTAATCGTTGGCGTGTGAGTTACTGCCTCTTGGTCACGCATGATTTTCGACACGTCTTATACTACCTTTTCAGCGGTCTAACTGGAAACTGCTCACAAAATGCCCCGAGTCGCACAGCTGGTCCCCAATGGTCTCCTAATAGTATGTCAAAAACACGCCGAACAATTTTCCGATGTATTAGATTTCTTGCCCTAGATCCTCTCTTTTGGCTGTTCCGCGGCAGATGGTCGATAAATTATGGTACGACTGGCAGCACCGCAACCAAATGAATGCCAAGACTTTCCTTGGTGACTCTGTCCAAGCATTTCAAAGCCTAGACTCATACAACAAGTACCTCAATGGTGCTCCTCCACTCCTCAACGTAGGCTTTTAACTCCCATCAAGTCCGAGTCGGTGTGCGTGTGCAGCTAGGTTCGGCGGTGCCAGCGGACGGGCTATTTCCGGAGTTCGCGATGGGTGATACGATGGATCCGAGCAGTGGGATTTTATGCTACGTCTATGAACAAGGGATGATACATTCGCGTCTGTCTGTCTTTCACCCAACGCAAAGCGCAATTCCGAGTTGCCAAAATTCCCGTTACCAGCGACCCGTTCAATCGCACGTGACTTTAGCTACTTAAGTTAAGTTACTGTCGTTAACGTTCGGTTCGGCATTCAAATCCACCACCCTCCCCGAACCGGACCGAAGTGAACCCGAACTGAGGGTCCAGTTCGGGGTTCGTCCAGATCCCGGTCAGCACTCGGCTCACAAGTGCCAGTGTGATTGCACAATAAATGAAATTCAATGAAAAGCTGACTTTGGGGCTGACATCTAGTCAGGCCATCCTCGACCCCTCAATGCGACGCGGGCTCACGGTCACCCCGTGGAGAGCCCATATCCTAGCACCAGCTGGCCACATTAAATCAAAAAAAGGTCCCTGGCGAGCCTGGTTTTACTGCGGTTACCGGTACAGCATATAACCTCAGCTACTGTAGCTTAATACTCAAACTCCCCGACTCCTTCAAGTCTCTTGGAACCTGCACACGTCACATATGCAGGCATTGACCAACTCCGGACCAGTGGGGACCGGCATCCACTGGTTCACGTTCGAGTTACACTTAGAGTACACTCTTTTGGATAACTTGTAATCACTCACAATCCATGTTACAATCCTCACAGCAGCCCTTATTGCCAAATTGGAATTGGCTGAATTATTATTGGCACGCGACTGCCTTAGCCCTCGTGACAACCATCACACTGTCATTCCTGTCATTATTGCTGCAGGGTACTCAGGCTTGATTTCCCTTGTATTTTCCAGCTACCTCGCACTTGAACTCAACAATAGAATACTGCTGTTAGAGGCGCGGGAAAGCGCGACTAAGTAAACAGTCAGTAACGTAAATATACGAGTATAGCCGTAAGGTACTAACCTCAGTCTTTGGGAGAGGAATACTGAGGACTCTGTGCGTAGACTACGAAGTATTTATGAAGAGTAAAATAGATTTCTTTGAAGAAAAAACGAGGCCCGCGCTCAGGCAACTGAGCCCAACTTAACGCGTTCATATGTTGCCGGTCCAGCCGGCCCGAGACTGTCCGACGCTGCTGGGTCGTGTGTGGCTGAACACTCCAACAATCGCTAACTAGCACAGCTAGCTACTGGGATTCTGGGAATAAAGCGCTTTCCAAGAAAAACAGAACTGTTACCACAAAGAAGAGTAGACGGGTGTTTTTGTCAACGCAGAGGAACAAAACGTTGGCATAGGTTTGAGCCCTAGTTGTCATAAAATACCAGAACAACGTTGCAATGTGTTCTAGAGAAAATTTTGGCGAAAACGCTTCAAGCTGATGTGAACGGTATAGGATATGTGAATCAACGACCGGGGTCACCGAGAAAAGCCTTATGGGACAAGGTCTACGAGGGTGTTCACCTGGTAAATGAGTCCGAGAAACATTATCGGCACCGCGGCATATTTTTCCCCATTTTTGCACCCGTCTCACGGGTCTGGGTCGATGCCACTGCCACATAGCCTACACCAAATTCCACGTGTTAATTCCTTGTTTGGACTGTACTGCGATCGAAATGGCCCTCAATGGGAAGAATGAGTGGGAATAAGCACAGGTGTACCAGCACGAGGGACATGACCAGAACAACGGTTCCCTGTAAATGTAGTCGATGGCGTTGGGGCGGAGGATGCAAGCCGATCAGGAGACGTACGACAGCATGCAGGGTTGCAGGCTACTTGCTGCATCAAAAGTTAGGAGCACGTCACAGTGAGACAGGAAAAGTTCTCGGGTGTCAAGGCGACTTCTCAGAGTCGAAAACAGACCCGGAAGTTTGACACTTCGCTCTTGGCAACGGTCACGAGTCGTTTGCGAGTGCCTTAATCCCAGCTGGAAGCAGAGTAAGAATACTGTGTCGAGTGTTCATATATCGACAGTATACACGCCCCACAGTACTGAGCGCAGATCATGATATAAGCGATGAAGGAGTAGTTAATTGGATGGTTGTGAGAAACTGTCTGAAGCAAGCGGTGGGAGCCTTGGGAACTCATTTGAACCCAACCTTACTACTTACTACCACCCATAGAACCAGCTTTTTACTAATAGTCGCTTTATGCTTCCTGGTAACAGTGAGGACTGAGTAAAGCCAAGAACGAAGATAATTGACTGTTTGTCAACGCTCGAGCAAGTGCCAGAGTGTTGCCCTTGGTGTTGCCGGTGTGGCAAGTTGCCACCTGCACGGCAAGACCCGCATGATTGGGGCAACAAATTTGAAAAACGAAACTCCGCGAAGTTATCGATCATTTCGTAATTTCCTTCGGCGCAAACAGCACCACAACACAAATTCACCTTGTAGTTGAGTCGGCTCTGGTACGCAAAGCCTCAATCACCAATGACGGTGCATCCGTTGGGGCTTAGGCTTATCGAAGACTTTTCTTCGGTGCCCTTGGTGTAACTTACTGTGCCATTGGTGCTGATGACTACGCCCTAACTAACCTTTCTCCGCGAACCCCGCCGTGGCCATACTTGGGTCGCGTTGTATTTCCCCCGGACTTCATTGTTCTGGACTCTGGACCCGGTACTGGCATCTCCAGGCACATTGTTAGGCTGTCTCGACTATGCTATCTACAGACAAGATGTTTCGCAACGCAAAAGCGCTGTACGCCATCGGATACCTTGGGGCTTGTACTCTGTGTTAGCGATCCATCTTCTTCAGGGTACCTCATCTGGAACTTACGTGGGTACCAGACTCCCGCTCTCCAACGGTCTGTCCTTGTAGTCCTTGGTAATATAAGATAGTGCCGCTCCTGTGGGTCCTAGCTACGCAAGACCCCACTGCTCTCTATACCATGGATCCGTCCAACAACTTAGACTCATTATTATATATGCAGTACGAAACCCCCATGACCCCGAACGACGCACGACAAGAAAGTCCTTCCCCTCACTTGACGCAAAATTACAACAGGTCCCAACAGCCGCCAGGTGCGGAAGTTGCGGGTCCTCCCACGTTCACTCTTCTTCGGCAGGCCGAACCTTCCCTGCAAGATTCGCTCCCGCAAGGACACACCAACTTAGAAAAGGATGCTAGTCAGATGCTTGCGCAGTTCTCTATCGGTTTTCAAGGCGACGAACTGGAGACAAGCCCATACCCTCCGAGTCCCCCTTGCTCGGTTTCGCCCACGCCCTCACACACGTCTCAAGTGTGCGCTTCTCTTCTCGGTATGTTTCTATCTTTATTCTTATTCTCGAGTTGGGTTACAGCACTGAGGCGTAACCTCAGGCCACCGGAATTCACCGTTCCCAATACCCGATGCCTTGGGAAATTTATCCCCGCATCACGTACCCACCCACTCTCGTTCTGTTTCTCAGCCCATACAATCCCTGCGCGGTAGACGTGGGCCCACGGGGGCTGGTGTGAACGTAGGAATATCTGGATATTCAAGACTTTCGTCTACCGCCATGCACCCGACCCCCTTACCCATGCCGGAAGCCACCCACTTCTATGTACAGCCGCCTCTTGCTCTGCACGGAGCATCTGAACTCGCACATGCGGGGTTTACTAGGCGCCACAGCTCGGCAGACGCTCTGGGCGCGCATGGCACGCTTCCATGGCCATATACTCCCATCCACCAATCCGCGCAGGCTATGTTTCAGCCACACCTAGAACGATCAAGCTTCTCGCTGACACCTTCGACTTCACAAGGTCTTTGTGCCGGTTTTACGGAAGCTGTACAAGGCCCGTCGCCCGGGACGGAGGGTGGCTACTTGCCTGATCAGCTACCTACTCCGTCCGGTTCCCAAGAGGACTGCTGGCCTGGGATGAGTGTTACTAGTGTGACGCCCTCCCCGGAACCCTTTTCTGTCGTCGAATCGGACGCCTCTGACCACCCATCTCCTTACAAAGATATCTCGCCTGCGTCCCCACTCTTACCGAGTACAGGACCGCCTGGAGACGGCAAGCCTATCGAGAATCGCAAGGACCCGAGAGCGGCTAAGGGGCTCAAGAATCCAAAGTACGCCAGAACGGCTAAGAAGCACAAGGTTCCCATGGACATAAAAGCGGCCAAGAGGCTCAAAGGACAGAGGAAAACAGACGAGGAATATATTTTGGCTCTGTTGGACCTGTTTGTTCCGAAGAGTGAAAGGGTCGAGTTGAAGAAGCATCGCCTCGAAATAAGTACGTCTCGCCGTTAGAACTGTCTTTTTCGGGATGAATAACCGTTTACAGTTACGCGGTACGCGACGAGGTGGATGGAGATCCATAAATCTGTCCTATCATACGCGATTTCCCTCGACCGTCATTTCCGTGCTGGAGAAGGGTCGGTCTCTCAATCGGAAGGTGGGGTATCTCAACAACAGGGACAACTCCTTCGTTCGAGCAATGGAGTTCTGGGTCCCTCGACGTACTTGGACGTAAATGATCTTGGCTTAGATGATATGATGGGGAGTACATCTTCCGGTTTGCAAAAACACAATACTTTATTTGCACATCACCCAGATCAACTCACGTAGTATAGTAAGGACTCGGCATTGCGTTTATCACCAGGGTGTATTTCTATCATCGATTAGTTGAAATTGCTGTAGGCGTGAACGGACTAGGGACATCGAACGGACTCTACGTATACTGTACAGTATGGACGGATATTACTTTGGGTTATATCTGCGTGCTACACCTATCGCAAACACACACAGCATGCCCCTCACTGTCTCTACGAAAAGGTATACCGAGGGAAGCGATCAGACGCTCGTTCTCTGCGTACTGTTGCTGCATCCTCTCGAGTAGCGCTCGTTTCTGGGCAACAACAATTGCCTTTTTACGAACGTATTCGACGAGCCGCTGGTTTTCGGCTTCGAGACGGCGGTTTTCTTCTTCCGCTGCCCGAAGGTCAGCTTTGCACAAGTCCTGGTCGCGGGCTGACTGCAAGGACCGTGCAAGAGACCGCTCGGTCATTTCAGAGAGTTCGAGTCCTCGTTTGAAGAAAGTCTCGAGCTTTTCCAGGGTTGGGGACTCCTGCATATCTGATCAGATCGACGGGTCACGAACTGATTAGTGGGCGATTACGCTGACTTGGACAGATGGCTCTTACCAGCGGCAAGGAGGTCCAGCTCCTTTGAACCCTCTTCCAACGCTACCCAGTGTTCCTCATGGGGACGAAGTTCCATGTTGCGCTTGATACGTTGCCATGCAGCGTAGCTTTCAGGAGTGCGAGCGAGGTCGGACATGTGTTCGATGTGGTTGTAGATGATAGAGCGTATGAGATGATGATGGAGTGGACGTATGATGAGGTGGTTTGATGTAAGGCGGCTCGAAACCCACGGCTTTTATCAGTACGCTCAGTAAGAATATCAAAGCTTCGGCATGGAGTAGTGTGAAAGCAATTGTTAGGTGCTGCAGCGCAAACAAAAGAGGCCAAGGCGAGGTCTCATTGTTAGGCTCGCGTGTTGACGCGCGTTGCGCAGCCACGAACCCTTACTGTCTTCGAGTCAGTATTTGCTAGAAAGTGGGGGAGAAGACGAAGCTAACAAAGGCGCTGTGCCCCCAGCGTCCGGTGCGCAAAACGGCGCACAATTGTCGAATGCAACGACCTATTCTTGAGAGTGGACTGACTCGGGGCCATCGGACATTTGCGTGCAAGTCATCATGACGTTTGACAACTTGTCCTGTTGTATGTTCTACAATTGCTCCGTCGTAACGTTGTCGTGGCTACGAGCACTGACAATTACCGTAGGGCAGCGCGCGTAACTTAAGTTGCTCGAGCCATTGTTCGACGTTCGGGGTAAAAGGCCGGACCCGGCTCAATTGACCCGAACACCACGTGCCTGCGGTGGCAACCGCGGCTTACTTTTGTTTCTGCTCTCTCAGCCAGTCAGTGATGGCCCAATCCTACAATCCTTGTATCTCTCACAAAAACAGGACTTTCCGACATCTAGGAACAATCACCGGAGACGGAACGGGGAAAGCAGTAACAGCGACTCGGATGGCACACCGACCTACCCCCATTTCTTGTAGTCATACTTCGCCTCGTCCTCGTCAAATCCGCGAGCATCTGCGCCCCCGTGGAGTTGTTCATGTAGATATCGGCAATGATGGGGAGCTTGGTTAGGAGCCTCGAGGTCCCGAAGACGCCACCAGGCCATTTGCGGGTAACTCGTGTATCAACTATATGCGACCCGGCGCGCGGGAGGCCACATGTGAGGGTAGTCATTACGAGCGACGGGGGAACAGATACGATCCCAGGCTTTATGGTGAGTATGTCTGTTCCGTGCTGTCGTTAGCTTTGCCGACCCTTCGCCAGTCACGAGACGAGCATTCCGTCGCAGAGGGATGCTGCCATAGGATGAGACCTATTCAAGTTTTCCTAGCGTTTCCACAATTATATTATCGGTCATCCCAGTTACCTCTGGTTTTTACCACGTTTGCAAGCGAGTTGAGTGGTATCGTCATCGCGGATTTTTCTCTTTAAATGAACTTTCAATCTAAGTTCGTTTTCCACGAAGACTATATCGTTCCAGAGCCTCTGAACATCTTCTACCCTGCTCTCATGAAGTCTTGCTGGCGGTAGGGGTTCCAGAGGGGCTACATGACCCTGCACCTTGAGATACTCGAACATTCTCCTGGCGTCCCCCACTGACTGTCGAAAGGTGCGATCAAACTCTTTGAGAATCGTCTGGGCTATGATGTACGTCAAGCTGTATGGGCTGTAATGCAATGCAAGCTTTGCGCTTAACTGGTGCACCTTTCTGACGTGTGCGATAAGGTTACGACAGACGCATCGTGTGCATGATTGACAATCATTCAATATAACTCAATATCGTACATATAACGCGCGAAGACAGAATCATCTGCGCACTCTGCGTCGTCCTCCAAGAAAAACAAAAACAAACAAGCAAGACAAAAAAGCATATACAGAAAAAAAAAAAAAAGAAAAAGCTTGCCGTGCGTAGACTGTACTATTATGCATCTGTGGGGTTTTCGGCGGAGGGGGAGGGGATCGGAGGTGGAGAGGGCGTCGCGTCGCGTTGTCGATTTCTCCAGGTGCTGCGATTCGATAACAAGTCGGGCTTGACCGTAGTGGAGGATTCGAAGTGGTCCGGGTGTGCGCGTAGATGAATGCTCTGAGAACCGTGACTACCACCTTGGAGATATTGTGAAGGGGTGTGATCATAGATATGTGCGATTTCAGGGTGTTGGCCTTCAAGGTGCTCTCGGAATCGATGGCTTCTTTCCGATGACCAATCGAAGTCGTCGCAATAGGAACATACGATTCGGTATGCGTGCGCCCCTTTAAGGTGTATTTTGAGGCCTATCTGCTCTTTGAAACTGCAAGCGCATTCGTGGCACTTGTATTCCGTCGCATATATCTGTACAGGATGGCCGCAGAGCCATCGCGAGATAGTCAATGAATGTACGGCGTCCCACAACGGTCCAAACATCGACAGAGGCCCCCGTAGACGGAGACTTCGCAGGGTGGGGAGCACAGTTGGGTACTCCCCGTCTGCTGGCAAAGCACGTAAGATGTCTGTCGCGAGTTCGCTAGCCACACGAAACTCTGTTGCGCCGCCAAATGCGTGGATAAGATCCAGCCATTCTTCACTACCCACGTTAACCTGTCCACTTGGTGCTTCGGTCGTATTGATGCCTAGATTTTCTACACGGAACAAGAAATGGGAAAACTGATTGAGAATTTGGGCCATGGAGAACAGCTGCCAGTCAAACTCCGTGCATGGTACTCGCAGTCCAAGCCGTGTAGTAGCTCCTGGATGGGTAAAGCGGATGGAAATGGCACTTTGGGAGGATACAATGTCTGCTTGCCTAGGCGACCTCTGCATTTCAATCCGGTCGATGAATTGACTAAGTTGCAAAGCGTCCATCATCGTGGATTGGTCAAACGTGATATCGATATCCGCTAGATAAGGAGCATCAATTCGGGCCACGAAACTGTCCAAGTACTCGCTAATTCCTCGATATTTGAGGCACATCAGAGTAGGGAGGACAATGCGTACCCCTGGCGACGGAGGCGAGGCGAGTAAGTCGCGGGGAAGGGAAAGGAAATGGAACGAAAGTGATCGAAGTTTGGTCATCCCGGACAAAGCATTCGCGAACGCTTCTGGGGAAATAATCCCGGCACTAGGAATTTCGTAGAGGTGAAGGTCTACGAGGTTCGTAGAGGAAGAAAGCTGCGGGAGCATTGGGATGGCAATCCTGGTCAAGTGAAGACTACGGAGGCGAGGCCCCCACGGAAAAATGCTGGGAAGGGTCAGTTCCACATTATCTTGGGACAGAAGATCAAGCTCTTCTAGTTCCGGAAATGGCCCTTCAATCGTGACAAACTTTGGCAGGAGCGAATCTGTGATGGTGAGGCTGATGGAGCTAACACGATTGGACTGCTTCAGGGCGGCCATGACGTTCTCCTCGTCCTCGGGAGTAGGGGGATCCAGAGTTGAAGACCCCCCATACTGCACGGCGATAGGTAGCGCTGGCCAACAATCTAGAGTCTTCGAGACAGGCATTTGGTGCTTACAGCACAGTTGAAGATGCAGATCCCGGAATGATGTAAATATAATTTGTCGCCAGTTTTGGCACACATGCACGAGGGTAGTCCAAAACTTTGGAGAGACCTCTAAGCAGTGAAGAAATATGTTCAGATGGTTGCCATCGGTGAGTGACTCAATTGTGGCCCGCTGAGAAGATGGTCCTGCCGCAGCTCCTGCTCAAAACAAGTCAGCGTGTGGAACAGGCGTTGGGTAAATGTGATACCTGTTCCGCGTGGTTCATCAATCCATAGTCGTTCATATTCCACTCCTATGAAACTGCCGGAGAGCCAGCGTGAGTGCATAAATGATGATACGGCCTCCCGTAACGGTGCATGATGTTGCTCGGGTTCCTGTATACAGAGTTTTTGCAGGGAAGGTAGCACAGTTTCGCGCCACGTATTGGATAGTTGCAAAGCGAGAACAATGCTCGTCGAGTGATCTCCGGCTACGTGAACCCATTTGTACCACTGAAACGGTGGATGATCTCCAGCCATTGTTTGCGTTCGCCCTCGTCCTGCCCACTTGATGGTCGGTTCGCACTGAGGTGTAGTTGTTCCACACTGCGAAGGAGAGCGGACCCGGATAAGACTTTGCAGATCAGAGACATGGACGACAACTGCAGGGCCAATGGCTTGCAGGATACTCGCAATTCAAGGCGATTAGAGGCGTCTGCCAGTGGTCGGGTAAAGGAGATGGAGATGGAACTCTCAGAGTATATAATGTCTGCTCGACGATATGCCAGTGACTTTTGCGCCTCTAACCGGTCGATGGACTTGCCAAGTTTTGAAACGGCGAAGATGGGTCGGTCGAACGTAATTTCGATCATATCCGGGTCCCCGAGGAGAGGAGAATCGATCTTGGCCATGAGTCTGTCCGAGGACTTGCCAATCCCTCGAAATATGAGGTGGGTAGTAAGAGCAGCAAAGACAATACGTTCCCGGGACAGTGGGGGTATGGCGATGTGACTTTGGCGGAAAGGCAGGGAAGGGAAATGGTGGAGGTGATTGAAGCTTCAGACAAAGACGTTCGCAAGCGCCTCCTGTATTTGTCGCAAATACTAGTACCCCACATTGGGAAAAACCTCCCGCGTTACTAGTACACTGGCACTGGTAGTGGTAAGTCGACAACATGACAATGCTCCCCCTTTACGTCAACCTCAAAGGAGGTACTTGGCGCCAGCAAATGAATATTAGCAGCGCAATCCCCTTCCTGTATTCTGACGATCTCGCCTTATCTCTTTCCCAAGCTCTTTCCTCAGGTTTTCAAGATTCTCTGCGACGCCGCGTGCGAAATCGCTCTCGGGATTTACACTCATTTGTAGCATTCTACTCAAGTCTAGACTCCCTTCCTGGTTGCCGACTCACCATCCTGTAACACACCGCCAATGCGGGCCCCTTCACAGCTCTTCTGAGACCGGTCCTCGGGGGTTCCGTGCGGAAACAGATGGAAACTGGATCCCAAGTCCTCCTGACTTAAACCCGCTATCGGCCCGATTCCCTTCCCCTCCGTACCTTTACTGTAGCGCCAGCACAACTCGAATCGCCAATTGCTTCCCTTTGACTCCACCACCTCTTATCACTCTCCGGATACTGCCAACACCGTTGGCAAGCTGACCAATTCCGCCGCTACTGTTACCCAACAAACTTGAAGTCGGCATCGCCCCGCCCCGCATCTCAGCACCGGCGCTTGGGCCTGCCGTGGCTCACTTGGCCTGGTTGCAGAGCTCAATGGGTCCCCTACACCGGATATTCCGCCGAGCCCAAGTCGTCCCGCCCTTCGGGCGCCCACCTTCCCAGCCACGCTGGCGGCGTTGCTTTTCGCTCCCGCTCCAGATGTTGGCCGCCCGGACTCGCTCGCATGGGTCATTGGCGGAAGCTGAGCGGACGCTGAAATTGAACACGCCACTCATACATTGATGCCACGGACTCCTGATCGTCGCAGATGACTGCCCTCGCCACAAGGAAGCTGTGCGGCTTATTCGGCAGCGTCACCGTCCCTTACTTTGATGGCTCCAAGAACGCTAAGTCTCCAAGGGCTACACCCCCAATACCGGCAGTGGCTTCGCCTCCATGACCAACGCCGTGACCAACAATGGCGTGTACGGCGACGGCAGCGATCCAATGAAGAGTCAGTATCATCGTGCTTCCGGCGATGGTCGTGTCTAAGCTCGCTCATCGAGAAGAGCTTGGGTAACGGCGGAGGAGGCAGTGCCTGTTCCAATGCATGGATACCCGCGCTCTCGATCACTCCAGACCATTCAACGGAAGGGACAAGGGTAGCAATGCGTTGGCTGCTGCACATCGGCAAGCCGCGCTGGCGGACCTCCGGGTGGGCATGGACAGGTTCAACCCCAGACTGGGCTCGCCCACGCTGTCGAACGGGCTCGCTATGGCGCAGCTCGTGCTGCCCATATGGCATGAAAGGGCACAAGCCATTTCAAGGTGGACATGAATATGCAGTGCGTGGCCAACTTGAGCGCGATGGGCATCACCCCCTCGGCGCAGCTCCTCGCGGTACATATCTCTGCTACTGGGGGCCGATTCCAGCAGTCCGGGCTTGGCGTCGGTGCGGGCCTCGGCACGTTAGGTGGGCTAGTGTTGGACTGCAAGGTGACATCGGCGGTAATGGCTCGGGCTGCGGCGCCGGGCGGTCCGGAGGCGTGGGGCGGCCGCGGTGCGAGAAAGATTCCGATCCGGCGGTGCTGAACGACGTGGCTGGGTGCAGGCTGCCCAAAGTACATACACACCGAACTTTGAGGGAATAACGTAGATGGAGACGGTAGCGATGGACGAGCAGGTACTCGAGGTCCAGGCGTCGCGCCGGAGATCCTTCGCAGGAAGACCGGCATCGACGGTCCAACCGCGCCTCCCCCGCCGCCATCGTCGCCTTGCGCATCTGCACTGGTGTCACCGACCTCTATTCTGGGGAGCTCGGCACTAGCTTGGCTGGCGCTGGTAGCGGACTGTCCTTTGCTGCGTGATAGCGGCTCAAAATTCGAAATCAAGAAGGATCACGGCTTGTTGCGATCAAGAAAGCAGCATCACACGCTCTCCCCCCTCGCCTCTTCGCCTTGTGTCTGCCTTCACTAGTACTGTCCCTGGACTTGTGATTTCTCTCTAATTTTTCGCAAAATGTTGGGGCCTGTGGGGGCTAATCATTTTATTTCCCCTCCTTTTACCCTTAATTCCTACGAGCCTCGAGGAGTCGCTGTTCTTATACGTATTACCCACACATTCACACGCACAAGGGCGTACAGTATTTGTATCCGCAGCGCCCGGCCACAAACGAGTTTGTCATGGTCTCTTTCCTTTCTTTCGCTATCTTTTATTGCTTTATATAGGCGAGTTTAAAGTGTGTACCATCGTGTGTATGACATATACATCCGGTATATACAAAACTGGCTCGCAACCAACCCGTTTGTCTTGAGAGTCGCCTGGGTTATGATATACTTCAAGCTATATGTGCTGTAATGCAAGCTTTGTGCTCCACCACGGTTCGAACGCTTCGTATCTGACAATCGTTAAATAAACTCAATATTGTTAAGTCATACATATAACGTGCGAAGACAAAATCATCTGCGCACTCTGCGCCATCTCCCAAGAGAAACAAAACCAAACAAACAAGAAGAAAAAAAGAGAAAAAATAGCTTGCTGTGCGTAGACTATCACGCGTCTGTGGGGGTTCCGGCAGAGATGGAGGAGATCGGAATTATCAGAAGCGTCACTTCACGTCGTCGATCTGTCTCGGTGCCGCGATTCAGCCGCAAGACAGGCTTGACCGTGGTGGAGGACTTAGAGATGTCTGGGTCGCGTAGATCATTGTGCTGGGTACCGTGGCTGTCACGGTGGAAAGATTGTGAAGAGACGTGTTCATAGATGTGTGCGACTTCGGGGTCTGTGGGAGTTTCGGCGACGATGGAGGAGATCAGAGGTGTCTGGATCGTCAATTCATCTTGTCGGTCTGTCTGGGTGCCGCGATTCGGCCACAAGGTGAGCTTGACCGTGGTAGAGGATTCGAAGATGTCTAGGGCGCGTAGAAGAAAGGGATCCGGTACCAGCGGGGTCGTTAGAATATAGAATGGAGATTGCGCTGCTAAAATTTCCTCGATGGCACCGGGTACCTCCTTTAAGGTTCAAGTTACCAATGTGGGGTACTAGTATTTGTCACTGGAGGCGCATGCGAACAATCCTGTCCATGAGTTCTGATTTCTCCGGCCAATGTCAACCACTGGCAAAGGCTCTTGAGAATCACGTCACTTGAATATGATATACCCCCAGTGAGAGATCCAATAGTGGGGTGGTGGTCCCACGCCCAAATTTGAGATAGTGCTCGTAGCATCACCATGAGGCCTATCTAACGAGAACAAGGTGGTCAGACCTCGTGACCTTAACTCACGGCATTTGCCATGACCCACATGAACCAACCACGGCCATCATACAAGTAACAGCCTTGTCGTCCTGGGTGATCGGCTGATGTCCCAATCCGCCTGTGAATCTCTGCGCTTTTCTCTTTATGTACTGCTATGTGATTGCTCACATACTCTCGCTTCTTGCCACATCTATGGATAGACTCAGGCTTGCTCCCGACGTTGACCAATTGGCCGAACAGGCATGAGTTCACAGGTGTTCGTGTGCTGACATACTATGTAGTACTGACTCTGAGGTACTCGCACAAAACTCGAAACTTTTCATAGGGAGGAAACTCTGGAAAGGCGAGGTACAAACCAAGAAACACATACAAATTCAACACGACAAAACCAGCAAAGCGACGACTTGAAATCCATCATCATACCTATCCAAGGAATCACCTTCACTATTGGGTTCTTCAATTCTTTTCGACGCGGCCTCAGAGGATGTTGGCCATTTCAAGCACGATGATGACTTGGAATTGACCAGCTGCACCTGGCTCCAGGCGGATCACGCTTACATATGCGTCGGGATTGTTGAGGTAGCGGCCCGCTAGACGCCTGCGATCCTCCGCGATCGGTGCGTTGAGTATCGGAGCCTGGAGCAACCCTACATTGGGAGGGCCTGCTCTCCCGGGGACAGGTGCATAGCCGAAATTGTCTTGGATCCCCTATGTCAAGACCTCAGCAATGCGTATGTGGGAGAGGATATTAGCGCGCACAGAAAATTGCAAAGGGGTGAACTGTGCCTGTGCGTGGTTTGGTGCGATCATAGTAGTTTCGGCTCGACTGTCGACGTTCTGATCCTGGTTCAGATATGGAGAAATGGCGTTCTTTCGAGAGAAGATGCGATCAACTGTGAGGACGGCATCATCGTTATGAAGGCTGCTCACGCCGAAATGCCCCTGTTGCCTAACGGGGTTCCAAGTCGATGATCCAGCTTGAGTGCGCCGCCCATCAGAACATTGGGCACAGGAGCAATTCTGGATGGTAGGAACTTCGCCCTGCTGGTACGTAGACATATTTGGTTGGAAAGCGGAATCGGGATGTTCTGCAGTGGGTGGGACCTGGAGAATGAGGCACTGAAGTGAGCAGATGAAGATGCGGGATGCATAGTTTTGTACCACATGACGGAGTTGTGGGTCGGTGGGTGGAACGGTCCTTTGATTCTCCATTTAAATTTGTTGTATAGAGATGAGCTGGAAGTCAGTGGTTGTTGGGTGTCAGGGAGGTGGGAGGGCCGTTCTTTGGGGGTACTACAATTCTTGAAAGGAGGGAGGGGGGAGTGTGTATTTGTAGTGCGGTCGCTTGAGACTTGAGTGGAATCAACAACCCTCACCGGGTACCCGATGCTACGGCTCGCTGGCCAGAAAGAGACAAAAAAAAATCAATGTAGAGCCTCAGAAAAAGCCAATGTAGAGCCGTGCAACCGGTCTTTGGGAAGACCGACACAATGCTGCCAGCATGCATGCACGAGTGACTCAAAAAGTGTGTTCTCCTCGAGGATACAGTATACTGTATACACAAAAGCTTGAAAAATATAGCATTGTGCTTGTGACTGGATCAAACGCAATGACGCAGGACCCCAGACAGCCCTTCCTCCTTGGTCTGCAAATCTACCCGTTCAGTTTAGAATCGAACGACCAATCAGCCAGGAAATCTTCGCTCCTTGTGAACGGATCAGGACCCCTGGCAGCTTCTGCCCCTTGGTCTGCAGCTCTAACGGTTCAGTTCAGAATCGAACGACCAATCGGCCAGGAAATCTTCGCTCCTTATAACGCTCTTATGAACAGATCAGGACCCCTGGCAGCTTCTCCCCCTTGGTCTGCAGCTCTACTCGTTCAGTTCAGAATCGAACGACCAATCTGCCAGGAAATCTTCGCTCCTTACAATACTTTTATGAACGGAAATGCAACAGTGCAATAGCGCTCCCTATGCAATGCACGTCAATCGCACCCTGTATAAGCATCTCTTCCAACCTACCGTAACCGTGACCTTCTTGCTTCCCCACCGACCTCCTATCTCGGCTTTTCAGGTATAACGAATCTCGGCTTCTCTTTATGTGCATTCTCGGAGAATCGTGGAGATCTTTAGCTCGAGTCAAGCGCCACCGTGTGCAAGTGCTCGGCGTCTAAGATATCATATGGTCCAACCACTGAGAGACCTCTCTTCGACCTCGCAGCAACCGTGGTGATTGTCCCTGCCTTTCCGCCAAGGTCATATCGTGATACCCCAATTGTACCTGGAACATATAGCTCTTGCTGCCTTTACTACCCACCTCAGATCTCGAGGGATTGGCAGGTTCTTGGATAGACTCATGTCCAATATCAATTCTTCTCTTCTCGGGGTCCCAGATATGATCGAAATTACGTTCGACCGGCCCATCTTTGTCGTTTCAAAACCCATTGACTGGTTAGAAGCGCAGAAGTCACTGACATATTGTCGAGCAGACATTCTATACTCTGAGCGTGCCATCTCCCGGTGAACAACGGCTAAATCTTATCCGCGCATCCGGCGGCGCAAAAGACTTTCGTGTGGCCGGCGAATTTGCGAGAGACATCCTACGTGCTTTCCGTCCATCCGACAGCCCGGGGAAGTGCCCGACTGTGCTCCCTGCCCTGTGAAATCTTCGTGTACGGGGGCCTCCGTCGGTGTCTGGACCGTTGTGGAACGCCATACACTCATTGAACACCTCACGACGGCTCTCCGGTCATCCTGTACAGGTATATGCGGCGGAATACAAGTGCCACAAATGTGTTTCCAGTTTCAAAGAGCAGAAAAGCCTCAAACTACACCTGAAAATAAAGTACGGATACTGAATCATGTGTTCCTATTGCCCCGACTTCGATTAGTCGTATTGGTCATCGGAAAGCAGGCATCAATTCCGAGAGCAGCTCAAAGCCAAACACCCTGAAGTCGCACACGTCCATAAACACATCTCTTCAAATTCTTTTCGTCGGAATAGTCACGGTACCCAGCACAATGGGTTTCAAGCTTCTCTGCGACGCCGAGTTCACAATCGCACTTTACATTTGTTTGTAATATTCCACATCCGCTCGCCAATGCAGGCCACTCTTCTGAGCCTGGTCCTCCGGGGTTCCGCGCAGTGCCAGGTGGGGTCCATCCCCGATTCCCTCCCACACCTTAGCGAGGGGAGAAATTGTTTGGGCCACCCAATCGTCCTGGTCGCTCACCTCAAGTAGTATGAGCACTGACCGCTGTTGTGAACCGATATCAGTCGGCGCGATTCTGTTATATCGTAAGTCATGAGTAGTCAGTGTCAAGGTCAGCGTGATTCCATTGTATAGCTCCTACTTGATTGTATCTTCTGCGGGAGTCACAGAAATGTAGTATGATATGCATAACAGGCAGCAACAGTTCCAAGCTCGAAAAATATGTATTTACTCTCGTAGTATCTCCAGTACCTATGGCATTCGCTATGTAAGCCAAATCGGATTTAATCGTGGAATGCGGGTGACCACAAGATAAGGCCCTATTGGGGATGGACGTGCGCTAATACATGGACTCGGAGGGACTCGGCGGCTGAGTGCTGAGAAGCGTATTTGCTCATACTTGTTCTGGAAGACGTGGGGTAATTCTCAGGTGAGTACCAAAGACCCAGGGCAGCTCTGCAATCAAGGGCGGCTCTGTAATCAAGGGCGGCTCTGTAATCACTACCCTGATGATTTGCCGAATATGGAATATAGTTCCGGAAGCTGCCACAATTGTGGTGTGGTGTGGTGTGGCGGTGCTTGTCCAGTGACTCTGACAGATCGCCCAGCCTATGTACAGTGCGAGCTCTTTCCTGGTATTTGGGATCTTCGATTTGATGACCGTATTCATGGGTGATATATCATCCTTAGGATACAAGTCATCCACTGTCATGATACCCGAATATCTTCCGAACACTGTCTTGGGGTCCCTTCGACTGCGCTTTTCACCAACTGTGCTATCTCTTAAGCTCCGGGGCCCAGCCGATCGCTCTGTATGTTTTAGTGACCCGAAGATTTCTGCATCTATCTCACCCGAGGTGGCTTCGCTGGATTCTAGCGGACTTGAGAAGCTTCGTTATGAGGCATTGATGCATTTGTACTCATCACGGAGCGATGTTGGTATCACTACTTACTCTTCATGACCTCAGTCGAACAGCCATCAGGGTGGGTCCAGCTTATATTAAAAGAAAACACCCACAAGAGCAAAAGACAATTGGGGAGAAAATTACTCCGCTCCCAAGTCTTGGGCTCGTCGGATGCTCGGCCCTACAAGGAAAGTAGAGACGCTGTGACGGTGTGATGAAACGCGTCACGTGAAAACGCGTGCCGGTAGAGACAAGAGAATCGAGAATCGAGTTTTGAGGTAGCAAAGCACAAGGAAATCGGATGGTTTTCGAGAACAACTTGGGTGGGTTATTCGAGGCAAGAAGTAATACATTATATACTACTTTGCCAGTCCGGAATCGTAAACGTAAGTTCGTAAAGTATCACAAGGCATCAGAGTCGAATATCAGCGCGTCGTAAAGTGATCATGTCATGAGTCGTAAACTGAGGCCACAGACTTAAAGTCGTATGGTAGGAGCCGTGAAATACAGAAACCGAGATAGAAATGGGGGTTAATCGTGAAGGATCGAGGCGGCGACGTTGTAAGCGTTGTGGCCCTCGTCCTCGTGGTACTAGGCTCGGCGTGCTCGAGCTTGATCCGAAAGGTGTCCTAGTAACAATCAAAGTCATAACAGAACGAAGCAGAGACCGAATGGGAAGCAAGGCGGTATAGTAATCGAGGTGCGAAACCCCGGGACGTCCAAAGATTTAGCCCAAACGCTCGCTCCTACCAAAGACGCAGCTTGCACATTTGGTCACGGGAGCGCCGGCCCGAAACGGTCCGGGCGAGAACGAGGCGGAATTCACCACTCCCCCGCAAGCCGAGCACAGCCCGAGAGCTGAGGTATGTCTCTTCACCTTCCACGCTGGAAGCGCTTTAGTGAGAAGGTCAGCGACCATGTCATCTGTGGGACAGTAGACGAGTTCAAAAACTCCTGTTCCCACAGAATGCCTAATAAAATGATAGCGTATGTCAATATGCTTTGTCCTTGCGTGAAAATTGTCCATTGTCGCGAGTGTGATAGCAGCTTGATTATCACAATAAAGCGTCGTGGGGGATGTGAATTTCCCAAAGAGTTCGCTTACGAGGCGTCGCAACCAAATGCCCTCCTTTGCGGCATGCGTGGCTGTGATGTATTCTGCCTCGGCGGTCGATAGCGCCACGAGCTCTTGCTTGCGAGACCTCCACGAAATCGCGCCTCCGTCGATGAGGTATGCGTAACCTGAGATCGCCCGTCGATGCTCCTGCGATGAGCCATCTGCGTCTGTGTAACCGGTCAGCTCATGCCGGTCTCCCCCGTACGTCAGAGCGTGGGCCTGTGTCCCAGCGAGGTAGCGGAAAACTCGCTTGACCGCCTCCCAATGAGCCTCCCCCAGGTTCTCCAAGAATTGCGAAAGTGTCGAGACCGCGAATGATATGTCCGGTCGGGTCGCCACAGAGGCGTACATGAGGCTGCCTATAGCCTCGCGGTAAGGAACTTTCGCCATGCGCACCCCGCCAGTGTCGTCTGCGGGCGCGTCTTGGGTCGTGTAAGTGATGTTGGGAACCATGGGTGTGCTGCTGGGTTTCGCCTCGCTCAGATTGAAGCGTCGGGTTATAGTGTTGATGTAGGACTCCTGCGACAGTGCGATGGTACGCGCGTCGCGGTCCCGAGTAATCTTGATGCCCAGGAGCCAATGGATGGGTCCCAGGTCCGTGATGGAGTGTCGCGCATTTATCTTGAGCTTGTAATCTTGGAGTACAGCACCCGAGCTGCTAGCGATGGCGCAGTCATCTACATGCACTGCGATAATGACAGGGTGCTCTCCAGAGCGCGTGTGGAAGACGCCTGGGTCGACTTCACATTTCCGCCCGGCTTGCTTCAAGCCATAGAGTGATTTCTTGAGGTGCTTGACTGTGCCTTCGTCGCTGTCGTAGCCGGGCGGATTCTTCATGTAAATATCTTCGTTCTCGCTGAGCTCTCCATTGAGGTACGCTCCGTTGAAGTCGAATGAGTCGATCTCCCAGTCTTGCTGCGCTGCGAGCGCCAGGATCGTTCGGAATGTGGTAAGTTTGGCGACTGGGGAGAAAGTTTCGAAGTAGTCGGTGCCGTGTACTTGTGTGAATCCCCGTGCTACAAGGCGGGCCTTGTACTTGTCGATGCTGCCATCGGCCTTGCGTTTAACACGGAAAACCCATTTGCTGCCCACTATATTCCTTCCGGGCGGGCGTGGTACGGTCTCCCAAGTGCCTGCGTCCTCGAGCGTCTTGAGCTCGCGATCCATCGCCTGCTGCCACATGGGCCAATCAGCGCGAGATTGCGCCTCGTGAAGTGTGGTGTTACAATTCCGGACACTTTCTTTGATTACACATTTCTCTTGACTCATTTCCTTCCATATACATACAAGTGCCGGACTTACCTCATACTGATTACTACCATGATTCATTGCTGACTGATGACTTGTTCTATGGCCTTCTATGGCGTTCTTTTCCTAGTATCACATGTTATTGTACGATGACTCATTCCTAGGACCCGGATCCTAGGATCGCACCATCTGTTTGTGACTCTTTGGTGCTGTACTAGTATATAAGTCGCTCTCTACTTAGCTTGTACAGTAGACTCGACTTCTTCTTGAATCACATCATACTTCAGTCTCACAGACTCTAAGGGGATTCCTTTCTGAGGATACCTTTAGCTGAACGCGCGGGCCTTCGTCTTTTGCCTCGCCTCTGTTATTCAGAAGGACCTTCGAGTCACTTCCCCTCACTCTTGTTGAGCCCTGCTCCAAGTAGTATCACCGAACTTAGTCCTTGACCGGACTATCGAACTCTATCGAACTTGACTTAGTCGCACGTCGCACGACCGCCCGTGTGAGCGTAACATTAAGTCGAGTCTCCTCCTCTGAACCACGGTGGCTTCCCCAAAGAAAGGAAAAAGCCGTGCTGAAGCACAGTTCCAGTCAGAATTTATCGATCGATCAAGAGAAGACACTCTATCCGACGAAGTAAAAGGATCAGTTGTCTGGGTTGAAGAAGGAGAAAACGAAGGATATTGCGTATACGATCGAACCTCAGGATACACACCCGTGGAATACCTTGAAGACCTTCGCAAGTGGGCCATAGTAGTCAAGAGCAGAACCAGTGGACAGTGGTTTACATTTCAACTAGCACCACCCCCACTTCCAAACAGGACCACTTCGCCAAAACAAGAGTCTTTTTGGTATAAACCCTGATCCACCAGAGCAAGTAGACGCACCAGAAGAAACAACCGAACCGAAAGAACCACCCCAACAGCAGACTCAAGCACCAGATATGTCTCAGACACAAGTACAACCAGTCCAAGCCTCAACTAGTACCACTACTCCATCTGCGCCCCTCGGAGGCAGTGGTGGAGGAGGAGCCCCGGCACCTGCACCAGGAGGTGGAGGTGGAGGTGGAGGCGGAGGCGGAGGCGGAGGCGGAGGTGCACCAGGTGGAGCACCAGCACCTGGAGCAGCCCCAGCAGGCGCGGCTCCAGGAGGAGGAGGAGTACCCGATGGAAAACTCGGAGGAAACCCTCCCGCAGAGTTCAATGGAGACCGCGGACAAAGCAAAGCCTTCCTCCTCGACTTCACCATATACCGAGGCATGAACCCGAATGCAGCCATACTTCGAATCCCTTATCAGAGGGCCATGACCTTTTTGTCCTATATTAGAGGACCATTGGTACAAGACTGGGTGCAAGAACAAGTCACTTGGCTTAACAACCAAGTTGCCACAGGGGTGTTACCCGCCGAAGAAAATCTGTGGAATGAAGTAGAAATCCGATTCCGTCGCACGTATACCGACACCTCAGAAAGGCAGAAAGCGCAAACCGAGATTTCTAAACTGAAGATGGAAGGAGGAAACATTGACGACTATAATGCTAAATTCGCCAACCTCGCCAATAAAGCCGGATACACTCTTAATGAAGAAGTAACCCTCAATCTATACGCTCAAGGGTTACCATTCAAACTCATGGAGAGTATTCTACGCCAACATCGACCAGTCAATTGGCAAGATTGGACAGAAGCAGCAGTAGAACAACAACGAATTTACAACCTCCTTCAAAGTCATTTGCGCAAGCCCACAGGTGGAAACAATCCTCGTCGCGAACAGTGGCGTCGTAATATGTACGCCAATAACAATCGAAACCCCAATGCCATGGACATTGGAAGAACCCGTGCAAGAGCTACCATGACCGAGGCAGACAAACAACGCTACCAGCAAGAGGGATTATGCTTCAGATGCGGCAATAAAGGACATATTTCACGCAACTGTCCTCAACGCCAAAACACTCAAGCATCAGTTGCAACTACGTCAAATACCCCCTCGACTACACCCACTGTAGTTGCCACGGTCAAAGTAGAAGGAAGCGCAAATATGAAAGCCACAGAGAAGGCAGCAGCCTACATAGCAGCAATGCAAGCCGACTCTGACGATGTTAAAGCGGCTCTTGAAGAACAATTGTTTGGGAAACAGGGTTTTTCCAATGCTTGAACCCCGCGGCCTGGGCTAAAGCAATGAAGATTAGCATGTACCATAGCAGATACCGATCTATG
>WTXK01000327.1:0-53732 GCA_025769895.1 Lactarius psammicola
CGAACGCACGAACGCAGCCCCGAGTAGAATCTGTTTCTATCAGAGCTATGTCGTAAGCAGAAATGCAAAATTCCCATTTGCCAGCCGCGTTCTGCCTTCGTTAGGGTGTCGATTCGCGGTTCCGAGTCTCAGCACCACCAGGAGTCAATAATACCCTTGTTTCGAACACCAGCAATCCGAGTTTTGGAGCATGGCTGACTAGCTCTACTCGATCCGACACTCACCCCACTTCTTCTGAACTGTGGTTTCGGACGTATTAAGTCGTATGATCGCGCTGTCTAGATGACTCGAGCGGAACATTGCCCACGAATGGTGAGGAATGGCGAACTACATACTACGAATGGTGCTTCCTCCGGCTTGAGCGGAGGCTCTTACCAAGGTTCTTACTAAAAGCAAACACGAAGCTGGGCTGTGATTATAATGCCAGCACTAGTGGGCTGATTAGTTGCGCGCCTTCGCGTTCATTACCGTCACCGGGCCGTATCCGGGTCGTAGTGTGTGAGTTCTTGTCTCGTTGTGTCGCAGGTCACTGTGGCGTCGTAGGTGTGATACAAGTAGAAGGCTAGTATACTACTGGAACTGGCCGCCACCATGTCGTGCATGTGATTGGGCGCTAGAACAGTACATGAGAGGTATCGGAACCGCCGACCGAACTAACATAAAGGCTCCGCAGTCTCAGCGTCTTCGGTTTGTGCATTGTGACTCACCTCTTCACCTCACAAAGAGATGGCATATACCAATTCTTACAAGCGGCCTGAGGGGCCCACTCTCTACCAGGGTATTTTGGCCCAGACCCCTACGATATCAACTGGGCCTTCCCTCTCTACGAGGAGACGCTCGAGTCAGAGCGTATCAAGCTGACGCCGTTCATCCCCTCGCTGCATGCGCAGGAGTACGCAGCGCAGATTACCGCGCGACCAGAGCTGCACCGATGTTTCCCTTCGAGCTCTCTTCGCTGGACCATATCCTGACGGAGGTAGAGTTGCGCGTGCGACGCAACCCTTCGTGGATCCTGTTCGCGATCATCGACAAGGCCCGCGGCGGAGCGATGGCGGGTGTGATCGGGCTGATCAACGCGTCCGCGGACAACCTAAGCGCGAGATCGCCTGGGTGCTCGTCTTCCCCGCATTCCAGCGTACATACGTTACTACTTCGAACGCCATTGGCATCATGCTCCAGTACGCTCGAGCTCCCCACACCCGATCCAGGCACGGCGCACGCCGAGGTCTCGGCTTGCGGCGCGTGCAATGGACAACGCACTCTTCGAACAAGCCATCGCACACCGCGGCGATACGCATGGGCCTGAAGGAAGAAGGGGTCCTGCGTTGGACATGGGTGCTGCACGAACGCGGAGGGCAACGGAATCCCGCTCCGGGCCGGAGACCCGCTGAGTCCGAGACCGGGGCGGATAGCATGTTACTCGCTCTTTGTGCGGATGATTGGGAGAACGGAGGTCGAGAACACGTACAGCGACTGATAGACCGCAAATGAGTAATTTCAAGGTTGAACCGCGGGGATGGGCGAGGGGGATAGTTACTCCCAATGTATGATGACATCATAACCAAATTGAAGTTGTGTTGCTGTAAACCCTATTTGGGCGATCATCACTCAACCTAGGTTCTCGTGTACAGTACGCCTCACAAGCCCCGGTTTTCGATTCTCACTTGATGGGCCGCCACTTCTCGTGCTTCAATTACCTCGGCTCGGTCGACTGGTTTTTTTTTTCGCATACATGCCTCAGAATATAAATGCAAACAACAACTCGGGCTGACTGTCAGAACATTGCACTGTCTCTTCTCATCTCTCCTCGCGGCTCTTCTCTCAAATCAGAAAGCACACTATGCGCGCATACTACTATGACAACGTCACCGCCGACCAGCGCCTTCCCCACGATTCGGGACTGCCCGTTGAACTGGACTATCTTCGCAAGCTCGGCCTTACCCTTTCCACAGTCCGTTTGGACACCGAGGGAGGGTGGGGGCCCGTGATTGACGAAATCGCGAATGAGCATGGCTGGGACAATCGCGACGTCATGGACGTAACTAAAGAAGGGCTTGGCGACCACTTTGAACAGATGCTCGACAAGTACTTTACGGAGTGCGTGACACCTTCCAATTACGACCTTACTATGGCTGTCGTGAACCAAGTAATTTCATGCCCATCTGACAGGCACATGCACGATGACCCGGAGGTTCGATATATCCTTTCTGGCTCCGGTTACTGGGACATACGAGGTCTGTAAAATATCTGCAAACCATAATTCCTCGCCGCTCACTCTCGGATACCCAGAGTATCCCACAGATCGGTGGATCCGCGTTCAAGTCTTTCCTGGAGATTTTATTGTCATCCCGGCTGGCATTTACCACCGTTTTACGCTGGACGAATTCAACCGAGTCAGGGCTTTGCGCTTCACCAAGGTCTGTTCTCAGGCTCTCACTAATGGTCGTCGCGTCCTGAAACCGTCGGTGTGTATTCAGGGAGAACTTCAATATTTTTCCACAGTGCGCGGTTCCAAGACCGATGACAGTCCCTTCCGTTATCAATATCTTGATTCGCTTAAGGAGGCTCTAGTTGACGCATGAGTACGAATGCTATGAACGCAGCCATCTTGCCGGTAGTACAAATCTATCTTTTTATCAGAGCTATGTCGTAAACAGAAGAGCGAAATTTTCATTTGCCAGCCGCATTCTGCCTTCGTTAGGGTGTCAACTCGCAGATTCGAGAGTCTGATCTCGGCACGATTAGAGTCAGCAATACTTGTTTCGAACCATAGCAATCCGAGTTTTGGGCATAGTAGGCTGACCAACTCTACAGTCTCTCTTGATGTGCATAGGATCCAGCACTCATTCACTTCTTCTGAGCGGCAGTTTCAGACTTATCAAGGCATATGATCCGAATCGCGTTGTCCAGATGACCTGAGCGAAACACTGGCGACGAATAGTGAACTTGGTGTGGTCTGTAAGGCAGCCAAATTGACAGCTCTGCGCTCTTGTTTAGAGATTGGCCCAATCCTTACGGCCTCGAGCTAGCTGTTACATGCCTTTTCGTGTTTCAATATAAAATCAAGAAACCCGCAGCTTCGACAACTACGTACATCCACGCCACCATACCGCTAGACTAATACTTTCAATCAATTTTACAGTAAATCCGATGCCGACCGTGCCGCGGCCGTACGTTAATCGACATTTACTTCGTACTTTTTTTTTTGGATTCCATTTCCGTGCGTGTTGGGGTACAGAACCCTATGTAGCACTTCACTAGCTTCACTATGCAATTGCCGATTGTCGTTCCCGTGTGTCCTCTTCAATACTTACTTCGTACTCTTCCACCGCGGCATCGTTGACGCACGGCATCCCGAACACGCAGACGACCCGGCTCCCCCCATGGAGGAAAGCGACGTGCGGGGCGTGGACAGATTCTCTAAGAATGTACATTCGAATGTGGAGCTACTCGGCGCGATATTGACTGGCGTGAATCGTGTCATGCTATATTGTACGCGCTATTGGGAGGGGTAAATTTTGAGTACACCTTTTTCCGCCGAAGCTGCTGGTTTCGAACAAGCTGACCAATCTCGCTAGACTTGACATTCACGTAGGACACCAACCCTTCTTGTGCACGCTTCGACCTTCAACACCTCCCTCCGAGCTCAACACATTGTGACCTATTTCCCAAATAGCTGTCACAACATTATCGTGCCACAAGCGGCCATAGTAGATTCACGCCTGTATACTACATAAAATCACTTGTAAATTCGAGCAATTGTCCTGGACTTGTTATTCAAAGAATTTGAATGGAGACACGAAGAAAGCTCGAGTTGTGGCGCCATCAGGTTCTTGCTAGCAGGTTTGGGGGTTCCGAGTTCGTTGCAGGGCTGTAGCTGCTAGGCGAAGCGTGTGGCCGCTGCCCAACTCGCACTTACATCAGAAGAACAGCTCACGTGGGGACACCATCTATTCGGCACATCCCGAAGTTTGTCCACTCACAAAACCCCACCCTCCCGGACGGTACAGGATACGAGCCGTTATACACCCGCGCGCAGTCGTCTGCTCTTTTGGGGCTGGCGCGTTGCTTCGTCTACGATACCGCGGTCATGTTCAGCGCCTAAACATGTGAGTACAGTAGACCGCCGTAGTCCATTATGCGCACCCCACAGGTTTGCCCTTCTTTGGCACCAACTTCTTTCTAACGGACCATTCATGAGCATACGGACATGACCCTCTACACCCCCGCGCACACTTGTGTCGAAACCCCTAAAGAAGGCCGCGGCTGGTGGTGCAAGGGCCATGCGACCATTGCGAAACGTAAAGGCGAGGGTAAGGACGAGTGCCGACGTCCGTGAAACACCATAAAATGTCGGCGGCGTAGGGCAGGCGGCGAATCCACGGATCAGGTGTGCAGCCTGGTGATATGGCAGAAAGACCGCACCATGGAGATGTACATCAGGTAATTTTCCAGTAGTAATCCTCGAAGCAGCACGCGAAGGAGCCAACGAGGGCGACAAAGGTAGAAGCGGAAGTCCAAGCGCAATGGTTCTGGTGCATATTCCGACAGCGAAGGTAATCGTGCTAGCGTTGACGATGACACTGACCCGGAGGAGGGCGAGATCTAGAAGGTTGGTACTTTCGGGATCTGACTGATGATTAATTTGGGCGATGAAAGCACTAATGCCACCGAGAGCTGGTCGTAGCGGAGGTGTTAACGACGACGACGACGACAATTACTATTCCACTGGAAATATTCCACTGGAAAGGCTGAAAATTTCACTGGCACCTCTCCGTCGATTAGGTGGCGTCAATGTGGAGTCGAAGGATTGTCGAAGGTGCTTTCTCCGGGCTCGCGGTCCGGTGAACGCCACAACGACCTTCGAAAGGATACCGTGACGTCAAGGGATACGCCGACAGTCACGACGACGACAGAAGCCAAGGCCAATGATTGATGTGGATCCTGGTTTTGAGGCTTCGGCCTCATTAAGTTCGACGCGGCCCTTCTACTGAGGAGCGGACTAGTCTTAGCGGTATCAGTGACGACAACAAACAAGGAAAAAGCGGAGAAGAACAGAGCGACGATACCCCCTTTTGACTAGGGTCCTCGGGTGGTCTGTCCATAGAGTCTATAAAGTTTATTGGCTAGAACATGCACGACATCATAATCGGCTTCTATGTCGTTTGCAGATGGGGCCGCGTTTGGACACATCTTATATTTTTGTTGTTTTTGCGTTTTATTGCCTTAGTTTCAAGTCGCGTGACTCTGCGCAATGGGCGTGAATCCGTGGACACGGACATTCTCTCTGACAACCCTCATCACGCTCCCCTCGACTCATGGGCCCAGGCGGCGTCCGATTCACACTTCGGTTCACAGATTCGGTCGCTCGGTCGCTGCTTGACATCCCGCGCTCGCCCAGCCAGCACGCGTCTTTCCTTCGGATTGAGATTCATTCGGGCGCCCACGACAGCGATGCGCACGTCGTGATGCCAGGTACTCCCGTCGCCACACGCCGAACTCAGCCAGTATAATGTCATGTCAAATGAGAGAGGAAATTTTTACCAAAAGAAGAGAAGCTGTATTGAAGCTGTAAAACAGTGAAAGCGGGCTGGGGGTAAAAGTCAAGATGCAAGTGGCAGCTACGCGCTCTTGTTTAGATCGATCTAGGTATCCTCTTTTCCAGGTTCCAACGCCGCTCACGGGGTTGTCCCGATCCTTACGCCATCGAGCTAACTTACTGTAATTGCTGCTTACGCTTACCTTCTTTCATAGTCTAATACAAATCTAGCATTCGAGGTTACGCGTCGAAAGAGCTAGTTATTTCGGATCTTCCAAGTTATTCCAGGCCTTTGTGTGGAAATGCCTTCTTGAGATCGTAAGATTCGTCACTTCACCTTGACAAGATAATAGAGTCACCTGGTATCCGCGGCACTGTTCTCCACGGAGAAAAATGCTGGCACGAACAATTGGCGGTCCGCGGTCACAGTGCACCACAGTATTACGGCGCATCTTCATTAAGACGAAACCTCGGAAATACGATGACAAAACTCTAAGGCCCAGCTTTGTGCCGTTCATGCGAACAGAAGCATCAAGGGCATCTCGATATTCGCTTCCTTTCCGTGGATCACGCGGTCACAATCGGTGAAACGTACCCTGTCCCCGTTGATAAGTCGCGCGTTCGCTGGGATGGTCTCTACATAGTTTGACTGTGCTTCTACCTCTCTGACTTTATCCAGGCTCGGGGCTTCTTCTCACACACGGAGATCTCAGCGTCGAGATCGACCAGGCTATTGGGTCTATAAGTATCCGAAGAAATACGGCGCGAAGCAGACTACAGGACGTACGTGTACGAGAATGTAGATGCTAAACGTCGGTGTGAGTACTGTTGATAAACACCCAGTGGGATCTTGCTGGCGTCGCGTACAACCTCCCGCAGACCTGCAGCTCCCAGTGAGCGTTGTAATAACACCCTTCCCAGACTTGAAGAGGGCCGCTCCGGCACCATCCTTTATATGAAAAAGACCACACAAACCGTTTCGCAAAGAGCGGTGATTGCTGTCGAGACCTACTCTGGATGTCGGACTGTATGTTATATGACGCCACGAGCGAGCGACCTGCCTGAACCGTGCCGAAGATGAGATGGAAAAGTTTGTTTGCATTGTCAAACACAGTCCGGATCCTAAAAAACACTTGGTCTATCGTGGCCAACCGTGAATATGAAAGATGTACATATATTATGTACTTTGATACCATAATGGATGGTGCCGCATCGTTAGGCCGTCTGAGAGACGTTGCCGTAATTGTTCCGTCACGAGAGGTATGAAGGGATGTAGCAGGCGCAGTACATGCCAGTGGTCCAGACATGTATAGAGTGTCTACTGCACTGTGACTCGTGCGCGTTTCCGCAGAAACAGCGGCATAAGCTTCGTTGTTCCCTCACCTTCCGCTCAGCACAGGCAAGCCAGATCAAACATAGGAAAAATGTAGATGTTGCATAGCTCGTAAAGCCAGAACTTGAAATTGTACATGGCATCGATCGCAGCTATGAAGTTGCGTTCGCCAAACCACTTGTTGACTTCTACAGTTGCGATGTTGAGAGGACCCACTCTTCAACAAGAGTCTCGTTGCCAGTGGGCTGTCAACGGGGAATCCAGAGATGCGCACTGTCCTAGGAGCCATACGGACCTAGGATTTTGCTTCGGGTATGAACGACTCATCAAGCGTCATCGTGGCAAATTTGTCGCGTTAAAGATCTTGTTGCAAAACTTATGGTAGTCCTTCCACTCGCAAGATCTCGGAGTTTATATCGCGCCCTGAAGCCCTTTTTCGGTCATAACATGGAGCATGCATGATACGTAGTTACCTTCACCACTGTAACGCAGATGTGTCTGTGCCACAGTGCGGGTTAGTTTCTCGAGCTGTTTCAGTCACGGTTTTGATCCGCTTGTGAAAGGCCCCTGAGTACTACGTCAGGTAAGACAGTACGAATCACCTACTTCGAGATTGGAGGGCGTAGTATTGAGACGAATGCACCGGTTCACAAGTCAATCAGCGCGGTTTGAAATTCCTAAGCCTTGCTCACGCCACCAGTTGTACCAAGCCGCCTCGACGGTAATAGGATTGTGGCCAGAAGCCATGGGCACAGATACATCTACAAAATCTGTATTAGACCGGCACTCTGTAATCCTCCTAATTGGTGCGCAAATCTGTTCTGCGGTGGCCACGTGCGCCATCCGAAGCCCCGCATTGCAATTGGCTCTGCAGCTGCATATAGATAGTGTGGCTTCTTTCTTCCCCCTTGGCGCCATATTCACGAATGGTGCCTCTTTCTTAGTGGCCTTCTCCTTGGCTTGCATTTTCTCTACAGTCGTAACCGCTGCAACCTTAGCGGCCTTTGCAGCAAGCTTAACCTTCTCTAATTTTCTTTGCTGTACAATGCAATGGATGGCGGTTGGAAAGGCATGATTATCTGAAGTCCTGGGGACACACCTGCGCTCTTCGAATTGGGGTTTGGCTCACTGCCCGATGGAACGGAGACAGATGGAGGGTCTGATCGCGCCAGAGCGATATTTTATTTTCTTGAGCATTGGTACATGAGGGTAGAATGAAAGACGCGTCATAGTCATAGTATAAGAAAAAATCGATGCAGCCTCGATGTAAGCATAAGGAGTTGGGTCATCACCGGATCACCGCTGGAGTCTGAACCACTCAAAATTTTCACTGATCGCGCGCGCATGACTTGTTCGAGTTGGTCACGGGGTTGATGAATACAATGCATATGCACGACTAATCTGTACGGTTACGTGGGATCCGCTGGTTGGGCCAAACTCTTTAGAGCCTGTCCGGGGGCGAAAGAGTGGCACGCGGCACCAGCCAAAAGTGAGAATGCATTCTCATCGTTGCCGGTTCCGGAAATGTAGCTGTCCGGTGCAAGTTCTCGTTCCGGAAGCCACCACGGTCGGATGCGACCGCCCTGCCAAAAGTGAGAAACGACTCTAGAGTCGTTTCTCACCTCTTTCTCTTTCTCATTCCCAGCAATGTGACACAAATCATGTATTATAATAATATCGGTAACATTATATACATGTCCGTCAAGTCGAAAAACGCGAAGTCATACACAGCCCAAGACACAGCTGTTATTGAGGTCGTTATTGTCTGGTGCATTCAAAAAACAGCAAAACTTTTTATTGGGACTCGTGTGCATTCAAATCACAGAGATGTGCACCGTTGTAAAACACGACTGAACTAGTAATACAGTTTTTTTTGACTTGCGTGATGTCGACCTCTGTTCCCCAGAACGCTACCCAAGTCCGAACACCTATTTGGAACTCTGGTACATCTCCATTGTGCCTCGGATGAGAGCCGTACGTGTACCTTGAGACTTGAGCGCAACATAAGTAGTCGCAAGTTCTGCACTTGCGACAATACATCTTGCAGCACAGGCAAAGTCCTCATCAGAGAAGCCCTCTTCTCTTTCGACGATCACCATGGCAGCGCTGCGAGGGTCAGTGATGGGGGTGGTAGCTGACAGGGCAAGGGGGCGAATAGCATTGACCACTTCTGCTAATGCCCCGGCCCCCGGCCAGTGTGTTGGTACCATTTCGGGAATATGGGATAACCGTCTAACAATACAGGTCACGCTTGGTCATAGCGTGACGAATACATAAAACTATATCGATTTCTCTGTTGCGACAAAAGCAGCGTTCGGAGCACCGCCGAGTTTTTTTCACAGTCGCACGCGACCTATTTCTGCCACCCTGCAGAAAGAGGTCGCACGCCGCAACGACCCCCCCCTCTTTCGCCCCCGGACAGGCTCTTAGTTGTTGAGTCCGATGCACTTTCGATGCTTGGTTCGGTGCGTACCTCGGTTCATCTTGCGGTGTGCATTGGAGATGTATTACGCACAGGTCGGAGGATGACAGCGACCCTATATAGGAACCCTGATTCGTAATGTTCGCAGCTATTCACATCAAGGTTCTCATCGTGATTGACTCCAGTTGTTTCCGAGGTTGTTTCAAGCTAGCCTTCTGTGTCCACTGTCCTCGTCATCATTCTGCCCCACAAGGGCCCATGTTCATACAAAATATCAGAGAATTAGACCACCTGCACCCTGCGGACGGGTATGATGGTTCGCAAGCTGGCTGATCATCGATCATTGCTCGAGCACCTTCAAGTTGCAATGAGAGCGATTTCGCACTCTTTAAGTTCGCTGACTAAGCGCCAGCACTTCGTCGTCGCAGTCATCCATCCGTCATCAATCAAGGCAAGAATCAAGGTTTACTGGCCTGAAGGCTACTTCTGCTAATGATCGACACACATCTGGTGTCAACCATTTGTGTTCACTCAGCCGCTACACTTCCGCAACCAGCGGGTGAAATTTCATAAATTCCCTTGGACTCTATCAGCACTGGCACCTCCTGCGGCCAATTGTCAGTAGGTCTCGGCGACACTAACAGCCGCAACCAACGAGGTGGGATTGCATTACACGCTGGGAGAAGTGTGTTGCCGCCTAGCGTATCTGGGATCATCAAATAATAGGGGAGGCAGATCCTGGGAATGGATGTGAGCCATCATCCATCACAGCGACATTAGCCCGAGACGTTACAAGTTCATTTATATACTGAACAGTAGCATGCCATTACGGATTTCCACCCCCCGGCACGTCTGTCTACCACTGGTTGGAGACAGTTTCTGCACCAGTCGCGAGTATCATGGTTCCCGAAAACGTGTTTCACCAGCGTGGGATAACTCTACTTTTTCACACCTTCTATTTGCTTATTCAATCCGTTCTTTATGGCAAGCTTCATATTCCAATCTCTTTACGCTCGTCAAGCTTATAGGTGTTCACTGCTTAGGGGTTTACGCAACACTTATCCCAATTTCAACATATATAATGATGTGAGTTATCTTATTTCCTTCTGGACATATCACTTCAACCATTCTGACCAATATACAGCCAGAAGGGCCTGCACTCGCTGAGTCAGAAAATCTTATTCGGCGTAATAGTCTTCATGTTTTTCTTGTCAACTGCATACCTGGCCGTCTCAATAGCGGATTTAATTGTTCTCATCAAGACCTGGTATCTCGTCGTAGATCTTTCCGGGTCAACTGGCACAAGGAGACCTACGGGGGAACTTATGGTTCTATTCAACGCCTTGGCCGTAATTAATGTCAGTGGATGATCTTACTCTTACCTTGTTTACTAATGGGCTCACGAACCCCGCAGTATGCCCTGACAGATGGTGTCCTCGTCTGGAGGGCTTGGATCATATGCCGTGATGAAAGCAGGAAACTGCTGACAACGTCAATTGGGATGCTCGTCTTAACGATGCGTACGTCGCTCCCTCCTCCTAGTTTTTGCATTCCACGAGCGGGACCCCTTTCCAGTCGGTGTCGCAGCAACCATCAGCGTCAGAATATTCATGACCTTCGACACGAATAGACGCCTTACTACCGCCATCAACGTCTTCCAGGAGACTACGTTGATTTCTTCGCTTGTCACGAATATTTTGGGTACGGGGGTTATATCGTTGAAAGCATGGTACGCCTCTGGGGTTTCTGGCTAGGTACGACATTACTGAATCCTCGGACTGGTTGCCATAGGAGGTATCGAAGATGGATCGTAACGGATCTCCAACGTATCGTGGACAAGAAGACAAAAGCGGAAAGGGTGTTAGCCCTTCTTGTAGAATCTGGCGTATTTTACATTTTTTCTGGCGTGAGCTTGATCTCCTCTGAAAAAAATAAAGTAGCTAATTCTTCGTTGATTCAGGCGATGATGGTCGCGTCATCCCTCATACGTCTCCCTGGATCCCACTTCGTACTCGGGAGTTTATACTCGCAAGCCGCTGTTCACCTGGCGGTAAGTGTTGCCTTCGGATTTGGGACTGTAACCGACAATATGACAGGGAATGTACCCTGTGATTGTCGTCATACTCGTTAAGCGAGAAGCATCAATGGACAAGACACTGCTCAGTCCAACCGACCCTGGACTTGTAGTTATCACCGACTTACAACAAGCATCCTCACAGTCAATAGTCAATCAGACTGCTGCTCGCCAAGCCAAGTCTACGTTCGGAGGCGGCCTCGGGTTTGCACCCGCGCAACCTGTGAGGCCGCATCCTACGCGAAGTTCTCTCAGTCTATCGTCGTCACAAGTCTCCCTAGCGTCTAGTTCAAACCCGGAGCCCTACGCTGACGCGGAGATTCAATTAGAGAACGGCAATGGTGTAGAATAGGCTTGCTCTTGTTTCATCACGAAATGACCAATTCCCAGGCCTAGCGGATGATGCCCCGAAGCGAACCTCATCTTTGGGTTGGTCACGTGTCACTAGCTCAGAATAGTGTGGCTCACTCGTGGTGCGTTTGGTTGCTGGGGTAAACAGTGGATATTCCGAGGTGCATGCGAACTCAGGCTGTGCTCTGTATCCTCTTCTCCAACCCCAGAATCTCAGGTACACGTTCCTCTCGCACCTTGCTCAAGTATCGCAGCTAGTCGTTTTGAAGTTCCCGTCGTCCGTGAGCTTGTGAACCGAACGTAGTTCATTTCCCCTGGCCTTCCTAAGAGATACGGTGCATCCCCAATTCTCGATCCAGAGTTCGCCGACTATTGCCACCATAATGAGGATGATACGGGTCTCGGTTAGTATGGGTCATTTAAAAGGGGACTGACGGGGTAGTCACAGGTACTATGCCCTAGCTCCAAGAGGTACGAGCCTGGGTGTATAGCAAGGGTGAGAACCTCCGTGCTGGTGTTGCCTGTCGGGTCCCTAACACCGTCTTCGTCTTGTGTTCGCAGTGTGCCTCCTCGGCACTAAGTCTTCGTGTGATGTTCTCGGCTAAAAATCAAGGTCGACTGTCCTCTGGATTGGCGCAGAGTCGGCTTTGAGCAAGTGCTGCGCGAAAAACTCATTATAATACCGCCTCGACAGCAGTAGAATTGGAGCTGTAGTAAGGGGCAATGGGTCCTGATACATCTAACAGCATCTATATTAGATCGGCACTCTCCCTAAGCAAGGCGTAAATCTATTCTATGATGGCTATGCGCACCATTCGAGGCCGCGCAATGCAAACTCCCACATTTTCTCTGCACCGTAGGGATACACATATAGACGGTGTAAACGCATCCTTTTCCTTCCGCCCGTGCGTTGCATCTCTTCCTCGGTGTCCCTCTCCTCGGCTCCCTTTCCCCCCGCTGCAACCTAGCGGCATTCGCAGCAAGCTTAACCTCCTTTTCTAACTGCCTTCCCTCATTTTTTGTTGTAAACGCAATTGACGGCGGCTGGCCAGCTATGCTCATCTGAGGCTCTGGGGACATACTTGCGCTCTTCGACTCGGAATTGGGGTCACAGTTTGGCTCACTGCCCGACAGAGCCAGATGCAGAGTCTAATCGCGCCGGTGCGACGTTTTTCTTTTCTTGAGCTTACTGTATCGATGCAGTCCCGAATGTGAGCATACTAGTACAGCCCGGATGTCGATTGTTTTATTTTTCGACGGAAATGCTCACGAGGTCATAAATAGTGGCACATGTCATGCGCGACAAGTTTATGTGGGAGTCGTGGGTCGGCGCGCACGTCGGTTCGCCTTGCCGCGGTGCAACATTTGGAGATGTCCAAGTCCAAGCAACGGATTTTTGGCACAGGTCCGAGAACGACGCCGCAGGAACCTGATTAGACCTGATTTATAGCGTACGCGGCTGTTAACAAGTTTTTCATCGGGATTTACCCCAGTCGTTTAGATTTTTGTCCCCATCGTCATTCTGGCCACGGCCCCAAGTTTACGCAAAAGATCAGGGAATAAGATCAAGACCAGACATCGTATCACCCGCATCCTACGGAAGGGTGCGGTGATTCGGAGTCCGGCCCGATGCTAACTTTGATACAGGACAGCAGCGGATGCGCAGTATTTTAGTCGCTGAGTGAGTGACAGCCCTCCAGTTACGGTCATCAATCAACGTGAAGGCGCACCAATCCGAGGGCCACTGATGCCAATAGGTCCGCACATGTCAACAATTTTATTTACACAGCCGCCACACCTCCGCCACTGGCAGGATGAATTCTCATGGTTATAAACCCCCTTTGGACTCGACCAGCACTCCCCTGGGCCTATTGTTGCGAGTGGTAGGTCTCAACGACATTAGCGGCCGCAATGGGCGATAGGTGGGTGAAAATACGATCTAGAAAGAGCGCGGCACCAGTGTTTTGTCACTCGTTTTATCTTAGATCATCGGACAGTGAGGAGCGCAGGTGCTGAGAATGATGTGAGCTACCAAATATATCATACATCACACCCGACGTCAGCCTGAGACATTACCTACGTTAACTGTCAGGTTTGTATAAATCCTGAGCAGTAGTCTGTCATAATGCTTTTCCACCTTCCCCTCACATTTGCCTACTCCACAGCACTGGTCGGAGATATATTCTGCGCAGGCCGTAGAATATCATGGTTTCCGAAAGCGTGTTTCACCAGCGTGGGATCACTCTACTTTACCGCACCTTTAATCTTATAATTCAGTCCGTTCTTTATGGCAAGTTTCATGTTCTAATCTCTATATTCTTTTCGAGCTCATACATTCTCCGAGTCAGGTATCTATGCATTACTTATCCCGGTTTCGACACGTATAATGTTGTGAGTTACCTGTTTTCCTTCTGGACAATTGACTTCAACCGATGTGAAGGAAGAAAGGTCTGCACTCGCTGAGCCAGAAAATATTGTTCGGCGTAATAGTCTTCATGTTTTCCGTGTCAACTGCGTACCTAGCTGTCTCGATAGCGGATTTAATCATTCTCATCAAGACCTGGTATCTCTCTATTGGTCTCTCCGAGTCATCCGGCACAAGGAGCCCTACAGATACACTTCTGATTCTATTCAATGCCTTGGCTCCCATTAATGTTGGTGGATGTTACTCTCACATTGTATGCTAATGGAGTCACAAGGTAGTATGCCCTGACGGATGGCGCCGTCGTCTGGAGAGCTTGGGTCATATGCCGAGATGAAAGCAGAAAGCTGCTGACAGCGCCGATTGTGATGCTCATATTAACGATGCGTACGTCGTCCACCCATTTCACTGTCTGAGTTCTACGAGCGAGCCCCCTTGCCAGTCAATGTCGCAGCAGCCATCGGTGTCCGAGTATTCATAAGCATCGACCCCGTTAGGGACAAAAATCATCTTGCGACTACCATCAACGTCTTCCAGGAGATCACGTTGATTTCTTCGCTTGTCACTAATATTTTGGGTACGGGGGTTATATCGTTGAAAGCATGGTACGCCCGGGGTTTCTGGCCAGGTAAAGCATTACTGAACCTGGGGCTGGCTGCTATAGGAGGTATCGAAGATGGATTGTTGCGGATCTCCAACGTATCGTGAACAAGAGGACAAAAGCGGAAAGGGTGCTGGCCCTTCTTGTAGAATCCGGCGTGTTTTATATTTTTTCTGGCGTGCGCATGGTTGTCTCCTTACTGGAAAAAAATAAGCTAATTCTTCGTTTGCCCAGTCGATGTTGGTCGCATCGTCCCTTATACGTCTGCCCGGATCCCACATTATGCTCGCGAATATATATTCGCAAGCCGCTGTTCACCTAGCAGTAAGGGTTGCGTCAGAACTTAGGACCAGAACTGATAAGACTTCAGGGAATGTACCCGGCGATTGTCGTCATACTCGTCAGCCGAGAAGCGTCAATGGACAAGACAGTGTTCAATCAAACGCTCCCCGTAATTATCACTGACTTACAACAAGCCTCCCCTCAGTTCAGAGCTAGCCAGCTTGCTGTTCGCCAGGTCAGGTCCACGCCCGTGGCTAGCCTCCAATTTGCGGCGGCGCTGGGTTCCCGTCCTACGCGAGGTTCTCTCGACCCATCGTTACCACAGGACTCCCTGGCGTCCATTTCGAGCCCGGAGTCCGACGTTGACATAGAGATTCAATCAGACCACGGGGGCAGCCGCGCAGAATAGGCCCACTGTGCAGGTGGTCTCTCCTGGGGGCAAGATGACGAAGTAATTCAGATAGCTACTGTATCAACCAATTTAGCAGAGTTATAAACCTAGGTTTTCCTTAACGCCCAAATTAAACCCCGCCGTCAGTCATGCGGCGCCACAGTCTCAAGATTGAGGCTTGCTCGTGGTGCTATTGGGCGCTAAGGCGAACAGTACACTTTTCGAGGTGTATGTGGGCTCGGGCTGCCCCTTTGAATACGGCGCACGCCACGACAAATGGAGCGACATGGGTCTCCACCGTGGAATATTCAGAGGCAGATCACAAGTGCGATACCCTAGCTCCAGGATGTACACGACCAGTTTTGCACCTGGGTGGGTAGCAAGGGAGTAAACATTCACGCTTAGCAGACTCGTGACCAGTCGCAAGTGAGATAGAATCAGATCACTCGATCGAGGTCCTAAGCGAGGCCAGCACCCCATTGGGGCGAGCTTTTTGGCGAGCACTCACAGGTCCACTACACGCTGGCGTTGCATCTCAGGTCCCTAATGGCATGGTCAGAGTCTGTCAGTCTTGTCGATGCTCATCTCGTGTTCGCTGTGTGCCTCCTCAGCACCGAACTTCTGTGTGGTGCGTCGTTCCCAGATAAAGACTAAGACCGGTTGCGAGCCCATGGGCCAAGGATCGAGCTTAGTGCGCACCTCAGTTCGCCTTGCGGTGCGCATTGAAGAAATTCGAGTCTGTCGCAATCACGAAGGACCTCAGTACAGGTCTGAGAACGACAGCGCCCTGTGAGGGAACCTGATTCGTAACGTAAGATGCAACTGAGCGAGACTTTCTCAAGCCTGAGGGGAGTAGTGCACTCTAGTCCCCTTAGATCAGTATTAGGCTGGTCACCGGTCACCGGTCACCTGTCATTTCCGTGATAAAAACTGGCAGATTGCTCACTTTTGATCCGGACGGCGTTTGGCGCGTTTCGCAGTATTTAGAAATGCTGACTTAAGCGACAGGATTAGTTACGGTCGTCGTGTATCTGTCATCGAGTCATCCGTCAATATACGCGTCAATCACTGACAAGGTGCACTGGTCTGAGGGCCACTGCTGCCTCATGTCCGACACGAACAAATTTTATTACTGTTAACAGCTGCGACACTTCCACCATCAGTGAATGAACCTTCCATGGCTCATAAACCCCTAGTACCAGCTCATTCATGCAGCCTATTGTCAGTAGGTCACGGTCTCAGCGACACTAACAGTCGCAACCAGCAAGGTAGGATTACATCGCGCGGCGGGGAAAGCGTGTATCAAAGTTTTGTCACCAGTGTATCTTGGATCATAAGATAATGAGGGACGCAGACGCTGGGAATGAATGTGAGCTGTCATCTATCGGATCACAACTTGAACCCGCGGCGGCCTGAGATGTTACTTAGGCTACGTTAATTGTCAGGTACATTTAAAAACCGAGCTGTAGTATGTCAAAATGGATTTCCACCCCCCTCCACGTTTGTCTACTTTACAGTAGTGATTGGAGACATATTCTGCGCAGGCCGGGGAATATCATGGTTTCCGATAACGTGTTTCACCAGCGTGGGATCACTCTACTTTACCGCACCTCCAATCTTTTAATTCAATCCATTCTTTATGGCAAGTCTCGTATTCTTATCTCTGTGCTCTATTCAAGCTCATAAGAACTCAGGGGTCTATGCATCGCTTATCCCAGTTTCAACATATATAATGATGTGAGCTATCTTATTTCTAGACAAATCACTTCAACTGGTCCGACTAATATCGCCGCAAAGTCAGAAGGGCCTGCACTCGCTGAGCCAGAAAATCTTGTTTGGCATAACAGTCTTCATGTTTTCCTTGTCAACTGCGTACTTGGCCGTCTCAATGGCGGATTTAATTATTCTCATCAAGACCTGGTATCTTTTTGTTGGTCTCTCCGAGTCAGCCGGCACAAGGAGCCCTACGGAGACACTTCTGGTTTTATTCAACGCCTTGGCTCCCATAAATGTTGGTGGATTTTACTCTAACATTGTGTGGTAATGGACTCACAAAGCCCGTAGTATGCCCTGACGGATGGCGTGGTTGTCTGGAGAGCTTGGATCATATGCCGTGATGAAAGTAGAAAGTTGCTGGTGGCGCCGATTGGGATGCTCGTGTTAACGATGCGTACGTCCTCCTCCCCTTTTACTTTCTGAGTCCCACGAGCGGGCTCCCTTGCCAGTCGGTGTCGCAGTAACCATTGGCGTCAGAATATTCGTAATCTTCGACCCTGTGAATAGAGACAAAGATCGTCTTGCCGATACTATCGACATCTTCCAGGAAATCACGCTGATTTCTTCGCTTTTCACTAATATTTTGGGCACGGGAGTTATCTCGTTGAAGGCATGGTACGCCTCTGGGACTTCTGGCTAGGTACTACATCACTGAGCCTCGGACTGACTGCCATAGGAGGTATCGAAGATGGATTGTAACAGATCTCCAACGTGTCGTGAACAAGAGGACAAAAGCGGAAAGGGTGTTGGCCCTTCTTGTAGAATCCGGTGTGCTTTACATTTTTTCTGGCGTGCGTGTGATGTCCTCTCTGAAAAAAAAACAAATTGCTAATCTTTCATTGGTCCAGGCGATGCTGGTCGTCTCGTGCCTCATACGTCTGCCTGGGTCCCACTTTGTACTTGAGAGTTTATACTCGCAAGCCGCTGTTCACCTAGCAGTGGGTGTCGCATTCGAATTTAGTACTAAGACTGACAATATGTCAGGGAATGTACCCGGTGATTGTCGTCATACTTGTCAGCCGAGAAGCATCAATGGACAAGACACTGTTTAATTCGATCCCCCCCGTAATCGTCACCGACTTACAACAGGCCTCCGGAGCCAGTCAGACCGCTACTCGCCAGGCCAAGTCCAGTCCGCCCATGACAAACTTTCAATTTGCGACTGCGCAGGGGCCGCGTCTTACGCGAGATTCTCTCGACCCATCCCTATCACAGGACTCCCTTTCCTCCTGTTTAAGCCCAGAGTCCGACATTGATCTGGAGATCCAATCGGACTACAGGGGCAGCGTAGGATAGGCCTGCTGTGCAGGTGTCGTCCCTTGAGTGACAAGATAACGTGCAATAATGAAGTAATCCATATATTGTCAGCTAATTTAGCAAAATATAAAAGCAGGTTTTTTTTGATGCCCCGAAGTGAATCTTATCGTCGGTCGCGCACCGCGGTCTCAGGATAGAGGCTCGCTCGTGGTGCTATTGGGTGCTGAGGAAAATACTACACTCTTCGTGGTGTATGCGAGCTCGGGTTGTCCCTTGAAGATACGGCGCACGCCCTCTCTCGATTTAGAGTGCAGACCGTTTTTCCGAGCACCGCCACGACAAATGGGTCTCAACCATAGAATATTTAATGGGTGCTTAGGAGGCAGGTCACAAACGCGATGCCCGTTCCAGAAGGTACGTGCCCAGTTTTTCATCTGGGCGTGCAACAAGGGTGGGGATCCTCACACTAGCTAGACCCGTGACCAGTCGCAGAGTGAGGATGTCGAGTCGCAAGTGACGTAGAACCACTCGATCGAGGTCCTAAGCGGAGCTGGCACTCCCATTTTAGCGGGCGCTTACCGGTCTACACACTGGCGTCCCTTCTCGGGTCCCTAACGGTATGCTCAGAGTCAGTCGGTTTTGTCGACGCTCGTCTCGTCTCCGCAGTGCGCCCTTCGGCCCCGAACCTTTGTGCATCGTTCCTGAATAAAAACTAAGACCAGCTGCGAGACCATGGGCCAAAGAAATACCAACCCATCGAGTTTGGTGCGCACCTTCATTCGCCTTGCAGTGTGCATCGGATATATTCAGGTCTGCTTCGGTCACGACGCACTTTGGTACCACAGCGCTTCAATGTGTGGGAACCTGATTCGTGTTCCCGTCGTTTCCATCGGCAAGTCATCACAGGAAAACAAATACGTACTAGCAGCAGTGCAGCCGGGACAGCGGTACTAGATGTAGTCTATTCCCTTTAGTCCTCACTAGCCACCGGTCGCCTGTCATTTCATGATGAAGCCGGCAGATTGCTCACTTTTGCGATGCGCTGATACGGCAGCTTGTTTGGCGTGATTCGTATTGAAAGTCGCTGACTAAGCGATAGTATGCTCATCACGGATACGTCAATCAGGCTTAATCAAGGTGCACTGGTCTGAGACTAATGATCTACACCGGCGCACGTCTAAACACCAACAAATTTATTACTGTAAACACAGCCGCGACACTTCTACTACCGTGGAGCACAATTTTCGTGGCTCATAAATCCCGCTTATAAACCCCCTTTGGGCCTTACCACATCTTCCACCGTGACGCGGCCTATTGTCGGTGGGTCTCGGCGACACTAACAATCATAACCAACGTGGTTGGATTGCATCACGGCGGGGGAAGAGTGCATCAATATTTCGTAACGCTTATCTCGGATCATGAGGAGTGCAGTCCGTGCAGATGCTGGGAATGATTGTGAGCCATCATCCATTACTTGCATCACCACTGGTCACCGGTCAGCCCGAGATGTTACTAACGTTAATTGTCAGGTCTATTTAAAAACTAAGCAGTAGCGTGTCTTAAAACGGATTTCCAAACCCCTCCACGTTTGTCTACTTTACGGAATTGGTTGGAGACATATTCTGCGCAGGTCGGGGAATATCATGGTTTCCGGACACGTGCTTCACCAGCATGGGACCACTCTACTTTACCGCACCTCCAATCTTATAATTCAGTCTGTTATCTATGGCAAGTTTCGTACTCTTATCTCTATACCCCATTCAAGCTCATACGTGCTCAGGGATCTATGCATCACTTCTCCCAATTTCAACATATATAACGATGTGAGCCATCTTATATTCTTCTGGACAAATTAATTCAACCGCTCCGACCAATGTAAAGCCAGAAGGGCTTGCGCTCGCTGAGCCAGAAAATATTGTTCGGCGTTACAGTCTTCATGTTTTCCTTGTCAACTGCGTACCTGGCTGTCTCAATGGCGGACTTGATCATTCTCATCAAGACCTGGTATCTTGTTGCAATTCCCTCCGAGTCAGCCGGCACGAGGAGCCCTACGGAGACACTCCTGGTTTTATTCAACGCATTGGCCCCCATAAATGTTGGTGGATGACGTTACTCTCACATTATGTGCTAATAGACCCACAAAGTAGTATGCCCTAACGGATGGCGTCGTCGTCTGGCGAGCTTGGATCATATGCCGTGATGAAAGTAGAAAATTGCTGATTGCGCCGATTGTGATGCTCGTGTTAACGATGCGTACGTCGTCCTCCCCTTTTACTTTCCGAGTCCCACAAGCGTGCCCCATTTCCAGTTGGCGTCGTAACAACCATTGGCGTCAGGGTATTCATAAACATCGACCCCATGAATAGGGAGAAAGACCACTTTGCCGATACCATCGACGTCTTCCAGGAGATCACGTTTATTTCTTCGCTTGTCACCAATATTTTGGGTACAGGAGTCATATCATTGAAAGCATGGTACGTCTGGGGCTTCTGGCTAGGTACAACACTACTGATTGGCTGCCATAGGAGGTATCGAAGATGGATTGTAGCGGATCTCCAACGTGTCGTGAACAAGAGGACAATAGCGGAAAGGGTGCTAGCCCTTCTTGTGGAATCCGGCGTATTTTATATTTTTTCTGACGTGCGCCTGATCTCCTCCCTGAAATAAAAATGTATGCTAATTCTTCGTTGATCCAGGCGATAATGGTCGCGTCATCCCTCATACGTCTGCCCGGATCCCATTTAAAACTTGAGAGTTTATATTCGCAAGCCGCTGTTCACTTGGCAGTAAGTGTTACATCCGAATTTATCATAGGACCGGAACTGACAAGATGTCAGGGAATCTACCCAGTGATTATCGTCATACTCGTCAACCGAGAAGCATCAATGGACAAGACACTGTTTAATTCGACCCTCCCCGTAATTGTCACCGGCTTACAACAAGCCTCCTCTCACTTCAGAGCCAGTCAGACCGCTGCTCGCCGGGTCAAGTCCACGCCCATGGCAAGCTCTCAATTTGCCGGTGCGGCCGTGAAGGGGCCGCATCCTACGCGAGTCTCTCTCGGTCTAGCGTTATCACAGGACTCCCTGCCCTCCAGTTCGAGCTTGGAATCCGACGTTGACCCGGAGATCCAATCAGACCACAGAAGTAGCGTAGAATAGACCTACTGTGGCATGCCTTTGAGGCAACACCATGCGTGATAACGTCTAATATTGAAGCAATCCAGATGATTATTAACTAACTTAGCAAAACTATAAAAGCAGGTTTTCCTTGACGCCCCAGTCACACGCCACGGTCTCAGGATAGTCTCGCTCATGCTATTGGGTGCTGAGGCGAATAGTGCACTTTTCGAGGTGTATACGAGCTCGGGCCGTCTCATAGATATAAGGCGTATGCCCCTTTCTTGACCTATAGTGCGGACTGTTGCCGAGTTCCGCCACAACAAGGATCTCAACCATGGGATATTTAAAGGGGGTTTAGGAGGCAGGTCACAGGCGCGATGCCCTAGTTCCAGGAGGTACGTGTCCAGTTTTGCATCTGGCCCAGGGTGTAGAGCCCCCACGCTGGCTAAACCCGTGACTGGTCGCAGAGTAAGGACGTCGTCGCAACTGACGCACGGCCACTCGACCGAGGCCCTCAGCGGAGTCGGTACCCCAATAGACCAAGCGCTCACCAGTCTATGTGCTGGCATTGTGCCTCGGGCCCTAACGGCATGCTCAGAGTTAGTCTTGACTCACGTTCGCAGTGCGTTCCATTCCAGGATAAAACTAAGGCCGGTTGAGAGACCATGGACCAAAGATCGAATTTGGTGTGTATTTCAGTTCGCCTTATTCGAGTCCGCCGCGATCATGACGGACTTTGGTACAGGTCTACGTGATTCATCATTTATGCGCGTTGTTATACAAACATTCTTTCCTCTCGGTCGTTCCTATCATATCGTGACGGAGGGGAACATAGATTCCTCCTTAGCTACTCTCCACATTGCTATGGCCGATTTTAGTACACAGGAGGCGAGTGCAAGCGTGCCTGCACTCCGCTAAGCCTCGGCTTTTAATTGGTCTCGGTCTTCGTCTTGATCAATCTTCGCATTATGGTATTGGCAATCGTATAGTATGTTTCTCTTTTGTTTTCATTTTATTTGCGTGTGTACGACTTAATGTATCAAGCACGTACCTTACTTGTACCGTTAACAGGAGTGTAAGCCCGCCACGCTTGCCACTATCACATGAGACAATTCACGATAACATGCTCGACTTACACACATTCCAACCTACCTGTGCTAGACGTATATAAGACAGTAGATTCAGTGCTTGTATCGGTAGTAAAAACTCCCCGCTTTTCTTACCCTCTTATACTTCCGAGATCTCACCTTTCCCCTGCCCCTCTCTACCAATATACTTGGTTCACGTCTCGTGTTGGTTAAGTGTAGCTCGTGACAGTGAGCTTCCACTTTTTTTTAGACGCGTCCCAAGATATAATTTCCTGATCAAAACACTCTGGCCCCTCGCCAATCCAAACGTATTCAGAACCGTTCCCCGTCCCCGCTTGAAACTTCTGCCCCAGCTTTGACGGCCGCTGCTGCCTCTATATCAGTCCCTGTATCCCAATCTGTCCCACTTGTCACGTCTACAGTTCCTGTCCCCTCTGTCTCGTCCGCGACTTCGGCAACTACCTCCGCCCCAGTTCTTGCAAAAGAAAAGAAAAGTACCGATCTTGACTCAGAGTCTTCCGAAGACGCAATCATCATTTATAACGCCTTGAAGAAAATGTCTGGACCAAAACTTGCCACAGTGGTACATCCTATACTCTCGCGACCCCCTAGCCTCACACCTGGAGAAGTTACTCCGAAGGTTGCAAGGGACTTTGAAAATCATTGCGCTACGTTCTTCTTGAATGCAAAGGATGGTATAGCAGACGACCAGAAGGTCACTCGTATACTTGGTGTTTTTGAAGACCAGTTGATCGATGATTGGGCTCAAGTTAACACCGAACGCCTCAGAAAATTGACTTTCACCGAGTTTATGAAAGAGTTCCGTCAAGAATGGTTGCCCCAAAACTGGGAACAAACAGTCAGAACACAAATGTTAAACTCCCGACTGGATCCGTCTCAACGCTTTGATACCTGGGCAAATCAGGTCATGTCTTACAACATTTCGCTCCGTAACACCGATTCACATCTGAATGATGCGCAACTTAGAACCCAATTAGAAGCTGGCCTTGACGAGGATCTTCGCGCTGTTGCGGCGGATGAAGGACTTTCAGCCGTCACGGAATTCCGCACTTGGATGACAAAAATGAAAGCAATCGATAATCGCCGTCAACTTGAACGCAAACGCATGGCCGACTTCTGGGATCAACGATCCGCAAAAAGACAAAACATGAATAACAGACAATCAACGGTACTAAACCGAGTTTCTAATTCGCGTCCCAATGCCACTACGTCAACGTCAAACCTATATCCCCCAAAATTAACGGATGACGAACGTCGACTCCTTCTCGAACATGAAGGATGTCTCAAGTGTCGCGCGTTCTACGCAGGCCATCGCGCCAATACTTGCACCGTAACACTTTCGGGCAAAGATTATAAGCAACGTACCATACAAGATGCCATTCGTGCAAAACCGAAAGCTTCAGTTACCCGCGCACCCGCTGTGGCGGCGATTACAGAAGTTCCTCCAGAACTTACGAATACTGAACCCACGGATCTCGTAGCTGCAATTTTCCCAGCGGTTACCTCATTTACAAACGCTGGCGAATCTGCAAATAATTCTGATGCGAGTATTTCGTCTGTGAGTGCCCCCTTGAAAGGGAAACACCACCTTTGGCAGTGTACCCTGACGAGTCCAATAGATCATATTCGGTTAAAGACCAGGGCACTGATCGACAGTGGTGCACACCTGGTGCTGATCCGACCAGATCTTGTTACTCGACTTCGACTCCAAATACGACCGCTTGAACAACCAGAACGAATTGCAGTCGCCATCGGCGCTGCAAACGTTCCAGACGTGATCACACACTACGTTGAAATTTCACCCACATCGCTAGATAACGTTTTCAAATCGAAACCCGTCCGCGCTGTAGTCGCACCAGGCTTGTGTATGCCCCTAATTCTTGGACTACCTTTCCTGATAGTGAACGAGATCGTCTGTGATTACGCAAATAGAACATGTCTAGTTACAAACATGGAAACCCCTTACGATTTGTTGAGAAAGAACGCGCTCCGAATAAAGGAAGAAAACGTTCTTGCCAGTATAATTGAGCGTATTGAAACGCTATCACTAGACGAAATTTTCAATACCCGGGAAATGGAGCTACGACACAAATTTGCACGGGTCTTTGAACCTCCCCCACATGCAGACGAATTACCAAATGAGCCACTCGCACGAATTAAATTGAAGGACCCAAATGTTACGATAAAATCGAGAAATTACCCCTGTCCCCGAAAATGGAAAGAAGCCTGGCATACACTCTTGCAGCAACATCTGGAAGCAGGACGGATCCGGCCGTCTTCAGCCCCTGTTGGTAGCGCAGCGTTCATTATCCCAAAAGCAGATCCAACGGTGCTGCCACGTTGGGTGAATGACTACCGACAACTTAACAGCAATACAATCGCTGACAGTTTCCCAATCCCCCGCGTCAATGAGATATTAGCAGATATCGCAACGGGACATATATTTGCGACGATAGACATGACCAACAGTTTTTTTCAAACGCGAATGCACCCTGACGATGTTGGTCTCACGGCAGTAAACATGCCATGGGGACTGTACGAATGGGTTGTTATGCCAATGGGCATCAAAAACGCTCCCGCAATACAACAACGCCGAGTAACAGACGCACTTCGGCCTCACATCGGGCGAATCTGTCACGTGTACATTGATGACATCGCGGTATGGTCTCGCACGACAGAAGATCATACACAAAATGTATCGACGATCCTACAGGCACTTGCCGATCACAAATTACATGTCAATCCAAAGAAAACGAAACTGTTCAGCACAGAGATCAGATTTCTAGGCCATCGAATCACCGCAAAGGGGATTGAAGCCGACGAAAGCAAAACAGATCGAGTGAGAAATTGGCCAATTCCATCGTGCGCCAAACATGTGCGTGCGTTCTTGGGATTAGTGCGTTACTTAGCGGCCTTTCTGCCAAAACTTGCCGAACACACGCAGATTCTCGATGAACTCACAACAAAAATCTGTGACAAAACCTTCCCAACCTGGACCGAACGGCACCAAATTGCGTTCGATGCGATTAAGACGCTAGTCTTATCGACCGATTGTCTCACCTCAATTGATCCGACATTAATGCCGACCCACAAAATCTTCGTGACAACGGATGCTAGCGATGTTGGTTCCGGAGCGATCCTCTCCTTTGGGCCGACATATGACACGGCACGACCTGTCGCATACGACTCCCGCGCCTTCAAAGGTGCAGAACTAAACTACCCCGTCCATGAAAAAGAATTACTAGCAATCGTGCGTGCTCTTGGTAAATGGCGCACGGAGCTACTTGGGTACTCCTTTCAAGTATGGACCGATCACAAAACCCTTGAACATTTCGGCACACAAAAGGACCTCAGTCGACGACAAGCCCGTTGGATGGAATTCTTGTCGCAATTCGATGCAACCATCCACTATCTTCCAGGCGAAAAGAACACAGTCGCCGATGCCCTGTCTCGCCTTCCCGACCCCAACCTCGTGACGGTAGCTTCCATATTCTCGAAAACGAATCAACGTAAAATCCGCTCGAGATTTGAACTTGAAGACGCGATCCTGGAGGAGATCAAACAAGGATATGCCACCGACCCATTTATCGACAAACTGCGTAGCGCCTCTGCAGGCATGACGGACGTCACCTACCAAAACGATTACTGGTTCGTGAAGGACCGCCTGGTAATACCAAAACATGGTAACGTGCGGGAAACGCTTTTCCGTATTGCTCACGATAAACTAGGACACTTCGGGAACACGAAGAGCTACGAAGTGCTCCAAAGTTCGTTTTACTGGCCGAACATGCGACGAGACCTCGAACAAGCCTACATTCCAGCATGTCCAGAGTGTCAGCGGAACAAGGCGGTGACAACGAAACCAATCGGGCCTCTGCACCCTCTTCCAATTCCCGACCATCGTTGTGACTCAGTAGCAATCGATTTCATTGGACCTTTACCAACGGACCAAGGACACGACTGTATAGTTACATTTACTGATCGTCTGGGCTCAGATATACGAATCATTCCGACTACCACGACACTATCAGCAGAAGGGCTTGCCCAACTCTTCTTCAAAGAGTGGTATTGCGAAAATGGATTACCCCTTGATATCGTGTCGGATCGAGATAAGCTGTTCCTCTCTCGCTTCTGGCACGCGCTACACAAACTTACCGGGATAAAACTGAAGATGTCTTCGGCATATCATCCGCAAACAGATGGAGCGAGTGAACGAACGAACAAAACAGTAATTCAATGTATTCGCTTTGCGGTGGAACGCGACCAAAAGGGATGGGCAAGATGCCTGCCAAAGGTCCGCTTCGATATAATGAGCACCATAAACGCGTCGACAGGATATAGCCCATTTCAATTGCGTTTCGGCAAATCACCGCGATTGCTACCACCACTTCTCCCCCCAAAAGACGAAGACGACGACGAACCAAACGCGAGAGCGATAATAGAAGACATGGAACGGATTGAATGTGACGCAAAAGAAAACTTGTACACATCGAAAATCACCCAAGCGTTTCACGCGAACAAAGACCGGACATTAACCTTTCCTTTTAAAATAGGCGATAGAGTCGTGCTGTCAACACTGCACAGAAGAAGGGAATTCAAAACGCAAGATGGCACTCGCGTAGCTAAGTTTATGCCGCGTTTTGATGGCCCCTATAAAATCGTGTCCACTGATTCGACACATTCGACAGTCACGCTCGACTTGCCAAAAGAAAAGAAAATTTTCCCACTTTTTCACACTTCGGAGGTACTCCCCTTCAAAGAAAACGACGACATATTATTCCCCCAACGATCCCTTAACCCTCCCGAACCGGTATGGGTCGACGGACAGCAAGAATTTTTCATTGAAAAGATTGTGGACGAGAGAAGCCGAAGGGGGACCAAACAGTATCTCGTCCGATGGCAAGGAGAAGGCCCAGAGGGCGACAAATGGCTCCCGGCATCGGAGTTGGAAGACTGCGAAGCATTAGACTTATGGCAAACACGGAACAAAACGCACCAAACGCGAACAGGCGGACTCATCATCAGGATACCCCCGAGGCGAAGACCCGAAGATCTGCCTCAATAGGCTCAAGGTTCAAGGATCATTTTTCCCACAATGCGCTCAAGATAATCGCGCTCGACTTCATACATAGAGTTTCTCATCGTTTCTTTTCTTGAAAATGGGGAGGAGTGTAAGCCCGCCACGCTTGCCACTATCACATGAGACAATTCACGATAACATGCTCGACTTACACACATTCCAACCTACCTGTGCTAGACGTATATAAGACAGTAGATTCAGTGCTTGTATCGGTAGTAAAAACTCCCCGCTTTTCTTACCCTCTTATACTTCCGAGATCTCACCTTTCCCCTGCCCCTCTCTACCAATATACTTGGTTCACGTCTCGTGTTGGTTAAGTGTAGCTCGTGACAGCGAGCTTCCACAGGAGTTCGACGACGAATCTCTAAATCAATAGATTTTGCCACTTCTCTTCACGCATGTGGCACGTCCTCTCGAATCGCGTTCGTTTTATACGTCTTAACAAAGTCGCGCGGGTCATAACCACATCATGCTAACTGTACCATAGAGACTTCCAGGTATAACGCATCAGTCGTTTCTATCATCGTGACTTTGATCGTGACTGAGGGAGACTTCCAGTTTTTCACAGCTATCACTAACAGATGTAGTCACGGTAAAGTCTAGCCTCAGTGACTGCACCTGTCATCTTCCTGATGAGTCTGGCAGATCGCTCACTTTGCGAGACCGCGTTTGGCTTGGCGTGGCGCGATTCGCGGTATTAAGTCGCTGACTAAGCAACAGAACGCGCTATTACGGCTATCATGCATCCGTCAATCAAGTTGCACTGGTCTGAGGGCTAACGATCTGCACGTTCTACACCAACAAATTTTATTTAACATAGCCGAGACACTTCCACTACCAGTGAGTGAAATTTATAGTTCGTGAACCCCGCTCATGAACTTTCTTTGGACCCTACCAGCTCCTCCATGCGGCCAATTGTTGGTAGGTCTCAGCCACACTAAGACGCAACCAAAGAGGTGGGACTGCGTCGCACGGCGGGAGGAGCGTGCGTTGATACTTTGTCGCCTAGCGTATCTTGGATCATCAAGATACGTAATGAGGGCGCAAATACGGGGAATGAATGTGAGCCATCATTGATCACATGCATCACAGCCTGCGCCATCAACCCGAGATGTCACTTACGTTAATTGTCAGTTCATTTATAGGTTGAGCAGTAGCATGCGGATTTCCACCTCCCTCCACGTCTGTCTATAGTATTGGTTGGGAGCATATTCTGCGCAGGTCGGAGAATATCATGGTTTCCGAGAATGTGTTTCACAAGCGTGGCATCATTCTACTTTACCGCACCTCCAATCTTATAATCCAGTCTGTTATTTATGGCAAGTTTCGTATTTTTATCTCTATACTCCACTCAGGCTCATACGTGCTCAGGAATCTATGCATTACTTATCCCAGTTTCGGCGCATATAATGATGTGAGTTACCTGTTTTTCCTTCTGGACAAATGACCTCAACCAATGTGAAGGAAGAAAGGTCTGCACTTGCTGAGCCAGAAAATCTTGTTCGGCATTATAGTCTTCATGTTTTCCTTGTCAACTGCGTACCTGGCTGTCTCGATAGCGGATTTAATCATTCTCATCAAGACCTGGTATCTCTTTGTAGATCTCTCCGAGTCAACTGAGATCAGGAGCCCTACGGAGTCACTCCTGGTTTTATTCAACGCATTGGCCCCCATTAGTGTTGGTGGATGATGTTTCTCTTACATTGTGCTCTGATGGACTCACAAGGTAGTATGCCCTGACGGATGGCGTGGTCGTCTGGAGAGCTTGGATCATATGCCGCGATGAATACAGAAAAATGCTAACGGCACCGATTGTGATGCTCATCTTGACGATGCGTACGTGATCCTCCTTTTTACCGCCTGAGTCTCACGAGCGAGCCCTCTTTTCAGTCGGTGTCGCAGCAACCATCGGTATCAGAGTATTCATAAACATGGACCCCGTGAATAGAGAGAAAGACCGCCTCGCCGATATCCTCGACATCTTCCAAGAGATCACATTCATTTCATCACTTATCACTAATATTTTGGGCACGGGAATAATTTCAATGAAAGCATGGTACGTTTGGGGTTTCTGGCTAGGCACAACATTACTAAGCCTGCGACTGGCCGCCATAGGAGGTATCGAAGATGGATTATAACAGATCTCCAATGTGTCGTGAACAAGAAGACAAAATCGGAAAGGGTGTTGGCCCTTTTTGTAGAATCCGGTGTGCTCTATGTTTTTTCTGGCGTGCGCCTGATCTCTCTAAAAAATTAAAATAAAATAACTAATCCTTCGTTGATCCAGGCGATGTTGGTCGCGTCATCACTCATACGTCTGCCCGGGTCCCACTTCGTACTCGGGAGTTTATTCTTGCAAGCCGCTGTTCACCTGGCAGTAAGTGTTGCGTCCGAATTTATCATAGGACCGGAATTGACAAAATGGTAGGGAATGTACCCAGTGATTGTCGTCATACTTGTCAACCGAGAAGCGTCAATGGACAAGACACTGTTTAATTCGACCCTCCCCATCGTTATCGATGACTTACAACAAGCCTCCTCCCAGTTCAGAGCCAGCCAGACCGCTGCTCGCCAGGCCAAGTCCTCGCCCATAGCAAGTCTTCAATCTGCGGCTCCGCACGAGCTGCATCCTACGCGAGGTTCTCTCGACTCATCGTTATCGCAGGACTCTCTGGCGTCCAGTTCAATGCCGGAGTCCGACGTTGACCCGGAGATCCAATCAGACCATAGAGGCAGCGTAGACTAGGCCTGCTGTGCAGGTCGCATCCCTTGGGGTAACATATTGTGCAATAACGAAGTAACTATCAACTAAGTTATAAAAGCGGGTTTTCCTTGACGCGCCGAAGTGAACCCCGCTCCGGTCACGCATCACGGTCTTAGGATAAAGGTCCGAGGTCCGCTCGTGGGCTATTGGGTGCTGAGGCAAACAGCACACTGTTTGAGGTGAATGCGAGCTAGGGCCGTCCCGTAGAGATACGGGGCATGTCCCCTCTCTCGAACTAGAGTGCGGACTGTTGCCGAGCACCGCCATGATAAATGGGGCGGCACTGGTCTCAACCATGGAGTATTTAAAGGCAGGTCACAGGTACGATCCCCGAGCTCCAGGAGGTACATGTCCAGTTTTACATTTTGTGTAACAAGGATGGGAACCTTCACGCTTGATAGAGTCATGACCGGCCGCAGAGTGAGGATGTCGTTTCGCAAATGACATAGAATAACCCGATCAAGGTCCTAAGCAGGACCAGCACCCCCATTAGAGCGAGCGTTCACCAGTCTGCACGCTAGGGTTGCGTCTCGGTTCTCTAACGGCATGCTCAGAGCCAGTTGTCTTGTCTCGTGTTTGCAGAGTGCTTCCTTGGCACGACCGGCCACGAGACCACGGGCTAAGGAAATACCAACTCATCGAGTTTGGTGTCTACTTCGGTTCCGGTGCGAGTTGGGGATATCAGAGTCTGCCGCGGTCACGATGGACTTTGGTACGAGCCTGAGAACGACGGCGCCCCTGTGTGGGAATAACATATACAACTATTCTTATCAGCAAGTCATGACCACAAAAGAACAGATACGTCCTAGCAGCAGTGTACTAGCTGGGACTAGCGGCACAAGATGTAGTGTACTCTAGTCCCCTCTAGTCATCGGTCACGACATTTTCCTGATGCCAAGCTGGCCCAGATTGCTCACTTTCGTTAGTATTTACGGCGTTTGTCACGATTTGCGAGTACTTGAAGTCGCTGACTAAGCGACAGCATGCCCTATTAGGTACAGTCATCATACTTCCGTCAATCAAGGTGCACTGGTCTGAGGGCCGCTGCTGCTAACGATCTGCGCATGTCCGACACCAACAAATTTTGTTAAACACAACTGCCACACTTCCGCCAGCGAGCGAAATTGCCACGGGCCATAAGCCCCCATCACCCTACCAGGTCATCTATGCAGTCTACTATTGTCGGTAGGTCTCAGCGACACTAACAGTCGTAACCAACGTCGCATGGCGGGAGGGGGGCGCATCAATACATTATCACATAGCATATCTTGGGGTCATCAGATAACGAGGGGCACAGACGCTGAGAACAAATGTGAGCCACCATCCATCACATGAATCACAGCCCGCGTCAGCCCAACATGTTATTAACGTTAATGGTCAGGTTTATTTATAGGCTGAACAGTAGTACGCGGATCTCCACCCCCCTCCACATTTGTCTACAGTATTTGTTGGGAGCGTATTCTCCGCAGGCCGAAGAATATTATGGCTTCCGAAAACGTATATCGCCGGCGTGGCATCACTCTCCTTTACCGCACCTCCAATATTATGATTCAATCTGTTCTTTACGGTTTCGTATTCTTACCCTCTGTACTCCATTCGAGCTCATACGCATTCAGGGATCTATGCTTCACTTATCGCAATTTCAACATATATAATGATGTAAGTCATCTTATATCCTTCTGGGACAAATAGTCCGACCAATATAAAGCCAGAGGGGCCTGCATTCGCTGAGCCAGAAAATATTGTTCGGCGTTATAATCTTCATGTTTTCCTTGTCAACCGCGTACTTGGCTGTCTCAATGGCGGACTTGATCATTCTCATCAAGACCTGGTTCCTCGTTGTAGATCTCTCCGAGTCAACCGGCACAAGGAGCCCTACGGAGACACTCTTGGTTCTATTCAACGCATTGGCCCCCATTAATGTTGGTAGATGATCTCTCACATTATGTGCTAATGGACCTCACAAAGTAGTATTCCTTGACGGATGGCGTGGTCGTCTGGAGAGCTTGGGTCATATGCCGTGATGAATGCAAAAAACTGCTAGCAGCGCCGATTGTGATGCTCGTCTTGACGATGCGTATGTCCTCCTCTCCTTTTTATTCTCTGAGCCCCACGAGCAGGTCCCTTTTCTAGTCGGTGTCACAGCAACCATCGGCGTCAGAATATTCATAAACATCGACCCCGTAATTAGGGACAAAGGGCGCCTCGCCGATACCATCGACGTCTTCCAGGAGATCACGTTGATTTCTTCGCTTATCACTAATATTCTGGGCACGGGAATAATGTCGTTGAAAGCATGGTACGCCTCTTGGGTTCTCTGGGCTAGGTACAACAATACTGAGCCTCGGATTGGCTGCCATAGGAGGTATCGAAGATGGATTGTTGCGGATCTCCAACGTGTCGTGAACAAGAGGACAAAAGCGGAAAGGGTGTTAGCCCTTCTTGTAGAATCTGGCGTGTTTTATATTTTTTCTGGCGTGCGCATGATCATCTCCTCTCTGAAAATAAAAAGTGCTAATTCCTCGTTGATCCAGGCGATGTTGGTCGCATCGTCCCTCATACGTCTGCCCGGATCCCACTACATTCTCGGGAGTTTGTTCTCGCAAGCCGCCGTTCACCTGGCAGTAAGCGTTGTATCCGAAAGTTCGGACCAGAACTGACAGGAATGTCAGGGAATGTACCCAGTGATTGTCGTCATAATCGTCAGCAGAGAAGCGTCAATGGACAAGACACTGTTTAATTCAACGCTCCCTGTAATTGTTACCGACTTGCAACAAGCCTCCTCCCAGTTCAGAGCCAATCAGACCGCTGCTCGCCAGGCCAAGTCCACACCCATGGCAAGCTTCCAATTTGCGGCTGCGCAGGGGCCGCGCCCCACGCGAGGTTCGCTCGACCCGTCGCTATCACAGGATTCCCTGACGTCCAGTTCAAGCCCGGAGCCCGACGTCGACCCGGAGATCCGATTAGAGAACGGGAGCGGGGTAGATTAGGTTTGCTCTTAGTTTTGTGAGTACACTGCTGGCTTGAGACGATCATTGACATGACCGACTTAGCATGTCGTTATAGACCCGATCTGCAACGCCAGTATGAACGCTCCCACCCTTGCTACACTATTGATTTCTGGAACTCCGAGGATGTGGTAGTCTTGGTAGTAGTTGTTGTAGGAACGGTTGTGATGACTTTTCAGTGTATGTTACTCGAATGTAAGTACATCTTGTATTTATGTATTCTAGGACCGGCATGTGCCCCGAAATTCACTCCGGCACCACGAGCGATTCGGAGCCTGTATTCTGTGTGAGACCGTCATATGTAACACTGGCGTGACTTGCCCCGACGACGAGTTTCACCGTCATTTGGGGGCATCATATACATCATTCACCGGACTGGGAATTTGTCTTTTCACCTCCTCAGCACCGAACCTTCGTGCATCGTTCCCAGCTAGAAACGAAGCTGGCTATCCTTCGGATTAGCGAAGAGTTGGCCTTGAACCTGCCTGGTAGTACCGCGCAGTGGCGAACCCACAACAAAACCGCCTTTCGTTCGTAAATTCTCAAACATTGTTGTGGGTACTAGGCTACTCTACTCTAGCAGGGATGACTCTAGCAAGGATGTGCGAAATAATAAGTGGTAAGTTAGATGGATGCAAATATGTGAGTATGTATAGTCGTGTCGTCATATGTAGTAATTATCCACCCCTGGGGCCTTTCGACGCCACATCTTGAGGCTGCTCCCTCCGATGTACCCCTCATCGCTCAGTCTCCACTGCGGATCTCCGACCTCCGTTGCAGGGTCGCTAAAGTGCAACTCCCGAGTCTGCATCATACCCGCGGACATCACCATTAGTTCTAGACCCCCAAAGCGTACGCAGAAGACAATCGGACGACGACTCACCAAGCCAAGCGATATACAGATCCTCCATGGCACCTGGGAGTACTCGGACAGCGCAGCATCGGATTTCCCGGTCGCGAGGCGCGCGATATTCTCTGCTACTACATGTGCATGCTGGACGGCACGACGTGCCGCCTTTTGGTTCTTCGTATCAGCGACGTCGCCGATCGCAAATATTCTTGGATATGCAGTGTTGGCGAGTTGTAGAGTGGGCCGCACTGAGATGAAGCCGTCTGGTGTGATGCACTCTGGTGCGAGCGAGTGTAGTGGTGGAGAGATGGGTGTATGGCCGGTAGCACGGATCTTGGGCAGAGTGAGCGTCGAGAGAAAGAGAAGGAACGAAGCACGTACTACTAGATCTGCGCGTAGGTGGCTCCCGCTCAGGAGGTCGACATCAAACTCGGAGCCGTCATCTGGGAAGCCATCTGCTGGGACTTTGACACGCTCGTTGAGCACCATTTTGACGCCGAGCTCTTCTGCGCGCGCAGAAATGAGGTCATGGAGTTTCGGGTGGAACTTGTGCATGACTCGCGATCGCGAATGCACCAGTGTGACGGATTTGGACGTGTAATAGTCCTTGATGTCTGTGGCCAGCTCTGTGCCGGGGAATTCTCAGTATGCGCACTTCACATGACGCGCGCGAATGACGACGCACGGACGCCGACGGCGCCACCGCCCACGACGACGATTTGGTTTGCTCTTTCGACGCGTCGTTGGTGCCGCTGCAGAAAAGCGATGCCGTCTGCCTTTCCCTTCACATTGAGTGTACTCGGTGGTGTAGAGCACGTCCCCGTCGCGATAATGAGATACTCGTACGAGATGGGATCGCCACAGTCGAGTTCCACGCGGTCTGGATATATGGCTGTGACGCGGGATCGCACGACCTCTGTCGCGTCTGGAGGGAGGTCCTTGAACATGGCAGAGTAAGGGATGAATGCGCGGTGCTCAAAGCCATGCACAACGGAGTAGCGCGGAAGCGCATAGAGATGGTGGAAGTGCGAGTGCGGTTCGACGAGGATCGTACGATGCGTCGGGTGCATCCGGGCTGCGATCAGTTCAACAGCTTTCGTACCTGAGAATGAAGATAACCATGAGTCACCGCTGGTTCTCAGCGTGTCACGCGATGCATAAAGTCCGAGGAGATTTCTTTGTAGGAGGTGGACTTACCAGCATAGCTCCCCCCGATGACCACTATATTACCCCTCTGATTACGGCTGCGGAGTTCAACAGAAGGCATATGTCTAACGGGAAAGAGAGAGTCGGGAGGGGGTGGGGCGAGTCAAGTGGTGGTGAAGTGTACGAGAACCGGCCGAATTATTTTTAAAGGTGGCGCGGTCATTGGGGGATTATCCAATCTGATACCCGGTTCGCTTATCAGACAAAGACTAGAACAATGCACGGCATCGGCCGAACGTCCTACTTTCGGCTCCCAGACCGAGTCCATCCGAGTCGGCTACAGTGTCCCTCGCGTGCACTACGGTGGTGTTTCGGCCGGGCTTCCATGACCATTCCGACCAATTCATTGGTCAGTTGACCCTCGCACACATGGTTCAGTGGGGTAACGCGTCAGCCACTCCTACGCAAATACTGTCGCCTGTTGTCATCATCCAGGCCTCATCAGGCTCATCTGTGCTCCATCCTTCTGTTCTTGGGTGTTGGTGTATTTTTTACCAGCGCTTATGAGCCTGAATGTACGTCTCATGCGTGGGCTATGCACAGCTTTATATCGTCGAAATCACTTTAGCTCATGGTACACCTTACCATACCGGTTACCGGTTATCAGCTACGATTCATCGGCCACGCTCTGGTCATGGTGCTAAACCATTCCCCCCTTCCCTTACCACCCCCACTGCTGATCCGAGACAAATTTAAAATCACCTCACCCTGTCCAACGACAGAAGGAATTCGATCGCCGTCCTCTCGTTCCTTAGTTTGAACGTTCAGAAGACTCTCGGGACGAGGTAGCACTTGCTGGTTGTCACTTCTCTCGGGGAACGTCGGTATTACGGAGTTCTTGGCGGGACGAGGCGATCAATTTTTTTTTTTTTGCGCGCCGGGGTATGTTGCGCTTCAAGGGCGTCCGTAAGTACTCCTCCTGTAAGCTGATTGTACCTAGTGTCCGAGGCTAGGCGCCTACTCTGTCAGCCGCTTCTCCAGTGATGTCATTTGTCATTTTCCCGAGATTTGTGGTGGGTCTGCCCAACCTTCATAAAACCCACCGGGGAACCCTCTCGTTTCTGCACCCGCCTCGGCCGCCTGTACCCCATTATCATCTTCATTTCGCTTGTCACAACTAAACATGGCACTATTCTATGTGTGCGTCGCATGTTACCGAATATGCGTTTAGTGTTCACCCGTATGTACAGTCAGGGTGTGCCCATTGGGTACATGGCAATCATGCTGGCTATGATCGCTTCCATGGGAGGAGTAAGGCATTCAAAGCTAGTTCGCTAATGATCGACAATGCTGACATATTCGATCTAGTTTATCTTTGGTGTATGTCACTTGTAAGGGTACTCCAAATGTCCACCTGATTGACTTTATGTTGTCTAGTATGACACCGGTCAAATATCCGACATTCTGCTAATGGATGACTTTCTCCTTCGCTTCGCCCAATGCGGCGTTCCCGGAGACGTGGCGACATGTCACTTTTCCAGAGTTCGCGAAGGCCTGATTGTATCCCTGCTCTCCATCGGAACGCTCTTTGGTGCACTCGTAGGCGCCCCGTACGTCCTTCTCGGACGATCTATCTATTCTAAATCTTATGACGTTTTTCCATCAGGACTGCAGACTTCCTCGGCCGTCGGCGCGCCATGCAGTTGGAGTGCCTTGTCTTCTGTGCTGGCGTTATTGTCCAGATAACTTCCAAGTCTGAGTGGGCCCAATTCTCTGTCGGTCGCCTCATTGCTGGTCTGGGAGTCGGCGCGCTCTCTGCCGCGGTCCCTATGTATCAGGCAGAGACCGCGCCTCCGCAGATCCGCGGTGCGATGACGTGAGTCGATTTTGTGGCGTTGAGCATTTAGAACTCCCGAGCTCACTCGAGCTCACTCGAACAGCGCCACCTACCAGCTGTTCATCACCCTTGGTATCCTCGTTGCCTGTTCGTGTTTTGCTTTCTTCGTCGTGGATGGCCGGCCTGACTCTTCTTTGTATAGACTGTATCTCTATTGGGACGCGCCACATGTCCGGCTCTGGCTCGTGGCGTATGGTCGTGGGCCTCGGCTTCATCTGGCCCGCCATCTTGACCGTCGGTATCGAGTTTATGCCCGAGTCACCTCGATGGCTTGCTTCACGTGGTCACCTCGAGAAAGCCCAGCGCGCACTTGCCGCCGCGCGTGGTATCAAGGCGTCCGAAGCGGATGCCAACTATCACCTTCGTCGTGAAGCCGAAGAGATCCGCGCGAGCATCGAGTATGAAAGAAGCGTACGTGGCGGATGGCTAGACTGCTTCCGTGTGGAGAACAAGACGCTCTACCGCACTTTCCTTGGTGTGTGCTCTCCATCCGGCCTTGTTGACCCATTGAGTCTGATCATCCATGTCAGGCATGTCCTTGCAATCGCTGCAGCAACTCACGGGCGCAAACTACTTTTTCTATTATGGCGCGACGATCTTTACTTCTGTTGGTATCTCGGACTCCTTCGTGACGCAGATCATCCTGGGAAGCGTCAACTTTGTTTGCACCTTTGGTGGTTTGTACGTCATGGAAAAGGTATGCTGGTTCGCGATCTGTACCTTCGATTGAAAGGATGTTGATTCAAGAACGAACAAAATAGTTTGGACGTCGCGTCCCTCTTATTCTTGGAGGCCTTTGGCAGTCAGCATGGCTCCTTGTGTTTGCTACAGCCGGAACCGCCAAGGATCCATCGACGAACGAGAGTATTGGTAATCGTACGTATACTCTGCCTTATTCCTCCATCAAGGCAAGTATTCACTCGCTGACCCCACAGTGATGATCGTTTCCGCTTGCATGTTCATCTGGGGCTTCGCAACAACTTGGGCCCCGTATGTCTCCCTCATATTGCTTCTGTGACTTTGCAGCTGACCACGTTCGTAGGGGAATCTGGATTCTGATCGGCGAAACCTTCCCGACACGGACGCGCGCCAAGCAGGGCGCTCTAGCGACCGCCTCCAACTGGATGTGGAACTTCCTCATCGCATTCTTCACGCCTTTCATCACGAGCGACATAAAATACAAATACGGCTACATCTTTGCATGTGCGTACCGTATCGCCCTTTTCGGAAGCTCCATAAAATTAAATAACACATCTCCACAGCATGCAACCTCTTCGCATCGGTCTTTGTCTTTTTCTTCCTATACGAGTCCTCCAACCTCTCGCTCGAGGCGGTCGACCAGATGTACAACGACCCGAACTGCAAGCCGTGGAACTCGAGTACTTGGGCCCCGCCGGGCTACAGGGACCGACGCGACCTGATCGAGAAGACGCGCGCTGCAGAGACGCACAGAGCGTTCGCGGACGGGGAGGCACCCATCGAGAAGGCGACTCGCCGTTCGAGCGCGACGGGCAGCGCGACGTACAACGAACCCGCCGCCCCGAACGAAAAGGTTTGATGTACTGACGTATCATCTTCTGGTGCGATTTGGGGGCGGGGGGGGACTACAGTACTTGTGTCAGCTGGCCCACTCCGACGACGACAAGAGTAATATTAAAAGCCATAGCAACGTCAAAGTTTTAATACCCTTTTTGTTTTTTTGTTTTGTTTTTGTCTTTTTTTACGAATAATGCATGTGTAAATAGTACTTTTGCCTATGTACGCTTATAATGGATTGATCAAGGATTATAGTGGACGTGTCCGTGAACGCGACGCACTGCGCGATAAGGACAGCAGTCCGTTTTCTCCGCCATACTGTTCGTCAAGACGGTCTTTGGGGGTTTGGCCTCGGAGAACGTCTGACACAATGTCAATGTTAGCCCAGCTGTCGTCCCGTCATGCAACGCATGGTGCTTGCTCGCTCGCAAGAAAGTCCGACAGACGTGACGACGACGCCTGCCGTTTTTTGTTTTCCATAATGGAACTACAGTAAGTTTACACCAAAGGGCTTAGCGCTTAGGCACCAGGCACCTCCACTACCATTCTTCATTCTCTTTGATGAAAGTAATAAAGTACTGTACCTGTCCATAAGAGTTACGCACAACTGCACCCGCTTTCAACCCACGTTCCAGAACCCCTGACTAAAAACAATCAAGCTCTTTCAGTTCCCTGGTAGGTACGGTATGAAGTGCGTGAGAGAAAACGTTTTTATACATTTAATACAGTACAACACAGCACCCAACCCAGGCGTGGTATCTTCTTGTTGCACAATGTGGTTTGCAAATCGATTTAACTTATTGAGCCGAATGACAGGCGGTCTCCTGTCACTGTCCTGAGTGCGATGTAATACGCCGTAGGCCCGCAGTCTAGGCCTCTAGACTCGGCGTTAGCGTTGCGATGGACTCATTCGCGAATAGACCCCCACCATTACAAAAAAGGATCTGGCTTCAAAGTTTGCAAAAAAAGTCCTTGGTTACAGGAAAGAAATACCCGTATTTATTATTCAAAGTCACCATCACGTCGCCCGTCGCGATTATCTCTGCTCCATTGACAGTAACCCCGCGGCAGCGCCTTGTCGTCGGCGTCTGTTAGCCTGGCTTGCAGCCATGCAGTGGGGTGGGGGACTCTCCTTCCCCCTGATCGGACCTACTCAAAAGTAGCGTCGGGTTCGCGGATGCACAAGTCGTGCGGAATGGCTAGACTTGAGATGTGTACGGTTGCAAGCGAGCGGGGTCAATAAGACCGAATGGATATTTTGTATTTGTATACTGTACTATGTGTAGGATATCGTTAGGAGCGGGGCGCCCCTTTGGAAGTGTGTTGGGAGCAAGCATCGAAGCGACGCAAGAAGACGTACGGTGACCGTACGGGCGCACGCAAAAAAGTATGTGCTACAGGAAAAAGTGTACAAAAGATCAACGCAAACGGCAAGCAAACCAGACCAAGATAAGAGTAAAAAAAAAACGAAAGGGAAAAGCAGGACCCCTCCAGAAGGCCACCCCAGGCTCTCTCCCTGGCTCAGAACGGCCGCAGCTTGGGCACGGGCGGAAGCTTCTCTGTACCGTAAAGTGCATCCACACGCGCGATCAAGCGTGCACGTATACCGCGACTCCGCTCGTCGTCGACAAAGCTCGCGCGTGATTGGGCTTCGGTACTGTCATCCGCACCGTCGTCGTCCGCGCCGTCATCACTTGCAGTGTCCGGCACGCCAAAGTAGTAGCTCTCGATGTCTCCACGCGCATCGCGGCCTCCCGACGACGCCGCGTACGAGTACGTGTATGTCGAGCGCTCGTCGTGGGGCGCGTCGGGGGATCGGCGCCGCCCCGTGACAATGTCTCCGCCATCCCCATCGCCGCCGTTGCCGGACCGCGCATAAAGGTAGAACTGCGCGATGTCTGGCCGGACCGACTCGTCGTCGGGCCAGTCTTCCTCGTCTTCGTGTTGTTGCTCAGGAGGCAGCGACGCGGGCGGCGTGGAGACAGCCTCCGTGAGCCACGGTAGGTCGGGCACGTCGTTGTCATCGACAACGACGTCGAATTGATTGTCGCCATTGCCATTGCCATTATCGTCGCCGTTGCCGCTCTCCCCTGCGCGTGACTCTGCTTCCGAGCCGGCGAGACGCGCGAGGAGCGCCTCCCGCCGAGCGCGCAAGGTGCTCTCAATAAGCCGCGATGCCTCTTCTGCAGGTAAGACACCCCGTGCTGGGAAGGGGGACTCACGCCCACGCTTGATTTGGGGGATCGGCTGGGAGGAAAAACCGTAGGAAGGAACCTGAGGCAGTGGGCATGTAGGGGGCGGCGAAGGTGGCGGAAGTTCGTCGAAGAAACGCGGGCGTGGACTGGGCACAATAAATTCCGAGGATGAGATGATAGAGATATCGGATAACGAGGGCGAGGCGCCACGTAGGAACGGGGCATTCGAGATGCCCGGCGAAGGCGTCAAGCGTGAGCGAGTTGCAGGTGAGAGGAAGGACCTCGAGTCTGAGGGCGCGGACATGGGGGGTGCGTTGCGGAGAATGGAGGGGAGGGGGGAAGCAGAGGTATATGGCGGATTCGAATTGAGGGTAGAGGTGACAGGTAGTGAGATCTTCGGACGCGGGTGCCGCCTCTCGGGAACAACCGGGACTTCTGAGGGAGATGGAGGGACGGGGAACGTGCCGTCTGACGGGCTAAAGCGGGTAGATGGCGTGAAGCGGACGCCATGCGGGCGTGGAGCTCCGGGCGCTGTGGACAACTGTTCGTGCGAAGAGTGTGATGACAAAGTGTGGCTCTCAGCTTCACGCGATCGAGAACGCGGAGGGTTGTATGGTGCAGCTTCCCAAGATTGCATATGAGGCGAGGCAGGCGAGAACTGGTTATTTTCGTGAGATGTCGAGGACGACGTCAAGTTCTCCAAGCTCAAGTCTACACTCGGTGGTCGGGTGGCGGTCCTCACACTATCTGATGGTGGTGGTGGCGACCAGCCTCTATAAACGGACGAGAGTGGAGTCACAGATTCATCCACGGATGGGGGGATTGGAGAATACGCGGCTCGGATGGAAGGAGCAGCACTCGAAAGACCACCATCGGGTTGTTCAAAGGGAACTGGACTACGCGCAAAGAAATCCGCGATAGGATGCAGCGGGGGTGGCAACGCCGGTACAGGAGGAGGAAGTGAATTACTAGACACGGCGCCCTTACGTGAGGTTGAAGGAGAGCGCGAGCCGAGACGAAAGAAAGTCTTTTTCTTCTTGACAGATACCTCAGAGAGGTAACCACCGTCTGAGAGATCGCCGTCGTCTGCATGTGCGCGAGACTTCTTTGTTAACTTGTGATGTGTCCTTGTTGAGGAATCGGTGACATAACCATCGGTCACCTTATCGCCCTTTTTGTCCTTCTTTTTCTCGGAGGATTTCTTCGTTGCATCTGTTAAGTATCCGCCATCAATCGAAAAATCTGCCTCGTGTGAAGAGGAGCCGGTGTTCTTCCGATCTTTGCTCTTTTTCTTCTTCTTCGAACCGTCGCTAAGGTAACCGCCGTCGCTGTCATACCCATCATCCTTGCGAGCTTTGCGCAACTTTCTGGGTTGGTTCGAACGCAAGGATGATGGTGCGTAAGAGTGGGAATCATCGGATGGCGCACGTGTATGCTGTATATCGAGAGTGGGCGGAGGAACTACGATGGCGGGTTTAGGGGCGGGCGGCACAAATTGTAGTGGAACGGCGTTCCACGGGGGAACGGATGGTGAATTTTCATCAGAGGTCGCCGCAGATGCAGAGGTCAAGGCAGGTGTTGTGAAACTCTGCAAAAGAAAGCAGGTCAGGCACCGAGAATAACTGATACGGGCTCCAGAATAAAGGTGAACCTAGTCGATGTACAAGCGAACCATATTCAGAGAGTAGAGCGTTGCATACGCGAAGAAGAAAAAAATATGAGAACGTGAAACGTTTGGGCGGAGTCAATATCGAGTGGTGTAAACCGGCGCCAAATAGACGCGATGGAAGAGTAGGCTTAGCAGGCACCGAATGGAGTAACCCCCAGGCTATTCGGAGCGAGGGGGTCTCACTCCCGGACACGCGCATTGCTCGACATCGTGGATTACCATAAACGACGTAAAGATACCCGACAGAAGACGAGAAGAACTACAGCCAAGATACCGCCCTAGACGACGGGTTGTCAAAGTGTGACAGCTTCTGTTCGATCCGAAGGAAGACGATGTTCGGTAGCCGTCCGAGAAAGAAGGCGGTCGCAAGAAAGAAAAAAAAAGGTGGGGGGGGAACAAAGCGAAGTAGAAAAGGGATACGTACATCAACATCATCTTCCTCGTCGACGGTATTGAATATTAGATTTTCGACGGCCCGACTTGTGCCGATTCCGAGCTCGAGCGCAGCATCGAGGACGGACGCACGAAGGGCGTTTGAATCGCGGGTGTATGAAGGCTCACGGAGGTTACGCCGAGGACGGGAACCAACAAAAGCCATGGCTGGATGTGAGGAAAAGGGTGTTTTGCTGTCACAGTGAAATTAGATTTGAGACAAGGGAAATCCGAGGATGGTTAATGTGCCAAGTTGGGGAATGAGTGTCGCATAAGGACGGTATGGACGAGAATGAAAGTGAGAGAGGGGACAAGGAACAGCCTCGAGGTGCGGTGCGTGGATCAGTGACTCAAATACAAAAAGAGAGTGAACGGTGAAGAGGTCAAGCGAAGTGAGCTCCTAAATAAGGTCAAATTTTAGGCGTCTACTTAATTATTCAGCGGCAACCCGTTAGGAACGGCACCCGCCGAAAACACAACGTACCTAGTCTTCCATCTGTAACAGCCTCGCACCCGTGCATCTTATGACGACATTACTGTGCCTCACCTCGATACACCCCCGACCCCTCGCTCTTCCGCCCGGCGCTTGTCCCGTGCTGCATCGACTGCTACCCATTCACTGGAGGTCCATCTGTGACCCCACTACTATTTCCACGAAAAACACCCTATGCCTGACGATGTCGGAGTTTCAAGTTCAACAACCTAATCTATATAGTGCGCAGCACGATGTTCGCGGAACTAGCCCACCTTCCATCCACCTCCCGCGACAACTGGCCAACTCGGGCCCCGTTCCCGTGATTCCCCCAAGTTATGGTGGGAGCGAGCGATCGCTTCTGGCTCTCACGTTATGCGACACGCCACAAATCACTACCACATCGCACGCTCAGTGCGGAGATGACCCCGCACCCGGACGGTGGGGGGTGGGCCGCGGGACTAGGTGGGGTTTTTCCACGCGAGCTGCTCGGAACTTGGGACGTCATGATACAGTACCGTACTGTATGGTCTTACAGTATTGCACGAGCAGGCGGCGGTGGCATCTACACGTGCACTGATCGAATCTCGTTATAATATATCATCTGGGGGCAGCGACCCGTTTGCTTTCTTAGCGCAGGGCGCGGCTATCCTGGTTACCTGTATTAGTTACCACCGTGACATCCGTCGCCTGCGTACCCACGACTACAAATCCGCGACACCCACCCCGGCGCCTGTGTCAGTGTTCTTGTTACTTCGTCGGTGCTAGAGCTCAGCTATGATATAGTACATCTGTAGCAATAATAGTATTTTTATTTGACGTCCGCACTGACTGCAGAGTCTCTCACCATCTTTGGGGATCCGCGGGAGTACAGTACGGGTTACACCCCTCGCAGCTTCATACGATTTTCAAACTCTCAGGGAAACCGTGAGAGATAACCGAGATAATATATGGGAAAGCTCAAAACACAGCATGTCACTACACGTCAATTCCACGGCATCTCCACACACGTTGCTCGCCTTTATAACTCACAGCTCACCAGAGCATACCCCCTCCACCCACTTCACGTCGCTGCGCACCGTGGTGAAATTCTCAAAGCCGTCCGACGTGATCAGCACCACATCCTCGATGCGCACCCCGCCCACGGGCTCGTAGCGGGACAGCACCTCGTGGTCGATAAACTCTGAATTGCGTACCGCGGCGAGCAAATGGTAATGGAAATATATGCCTGGCTCGACCGTCTGCGGCTAGCATCAGTAACGGCCCAGCTAATCCAGTGACGTACAAAGCCCAGGCCCAAGAGCGGAAGAGCAAGCAGGAAAAGCAAATTTAAAGTATAAAAAAAAGAGGTAAAAAAGACGTACCACGACCATGCCCTCTTCGAGGGGAAGACGCAGCCGCAGATACTCGTAGAACTTCTCGTGGCCCGGCTCCGCACCGCTACCCTGTGCGATCGTCGGGTTATGCGTGGGCTTGCTCGCGCTCGGCACGTCGTGCACGTCCATCCCGAGCGAGTGGCCTACTCCGTGCGGGAAGAATGCCGCGCTCACACCGGCCGCGAGCAGCGCCGCCTCGTCGACACCAGCTTTGAATATTCCAAGCCTCTTGAAGCCCCGCACGAGTGTGCGGTGGCACAGCAGCTGTACCGCGTCCCAGTGCAGGCCCGGTCTGATCACCTTGAAGGAGGCCTAGGGGGGCAAGGTGAGGACACGACACAACGAGCGGCACGGGACTAGCCGCGCACCGTTTGCATCTCGAGGACGAGCTCATAGATCGCGCGTGCCTCGGGCGTGAATCTGCCGCCATTGCCCACGGGCATCGTGCGCGTGACTGAGAAGCATCAGCAATGAAAGGTGCGCAATGCTGCGACATACTGTCTGACGCGTAGTTGTCCCACTCGCAGCCAGCATCGATGAGGAGCACCTGCGGCAGCAACTCCTGCGACCCGCGTGCAAACGCGGCCTGATTGGCGTGGTCGTGCGTCGCAACGGGGCCCCACGCAAACTCGCGATCGTTGCAACAATAGTGCAGCGTCGCCGCACGCGTGGACGCCGCCACGATCGGCAAGTATGCCTGATGCACGGCCCTGCGATTCACCATCAGAAGCGGACTCACAGAAAGTGGGGGGGGGAAGGTGTTACCCTTCGCGTCGGCACGACGCAACGAAGATCGCCTCTGCCTCTGCCTCCTTCTCGATGAGCCACTCGCTCGGTAGTGGGAGGCGAGTCGCCAGCGCATCCTTATCCGCGTTCTGCGGGCCGCCTTGGGAACTCGCGAGCGCGCGGCGGACGCCAGCGCCAAGCACGCGCATGACGACCTCGTGCGCGCGCGAGCTGATCGCGTTCGCGTGGCGTATGCGTGTGATCTCTGCCGCGGACTTGATCAGGCGCGCGCGGTGCAGCGCGGAGAGGAGGTACGTGACCGATTGACGCGCAGCGGGCGGGAGAGACGGAAGCGTGGGGAACTGCGCGGTCGGCGGGAGCGTGTGGACGGGCTTATGGACGGGTGCGTTCTTTGTCATCGCGGCAAGTGTGGGAGCGACCGCCTGTGCGATCGCCTGGGCAAATGGGCTGCTGCCTGATGTGTGAGCGAGCGCTCTGTGGCCTGCCTCGGCAGCTTCGAGCGCGGCTGCGAGCGAGGACGCGAAGGAGCTAGTGTACAGGACGTCTGTGACGTCGTGCGTCTCGCGCGCGGCGTCGAGGGTCGGAGGCGGGACGGACCACATCAGGTCAGCCGGCTCGGCTTCTGGGATGAAGAGCGTGGTGACTGGGTCATCGGCTGTGGCGGATGAGGCCGTCACGAGCAGGAGGGCGGAGGGGACGGAGCAGCCAGTGAGGTAGAAGAAGTTGGATTCCTGCGGGTTGTGTAGACTCGGATGGGATTTCTCCGTTTAGAGGATCTACGCACCTGTCGAAATGGCAGCTCGCGGTCCGTGTCATTGCGATAAGGTGTCACCGATCCCGCGAGAACAATGATTTGAGGCTGTTTTTCGATTGAGTCTCACGGGTGGTGGGAGAAGAGGATTCGCTCAGAGTCAAATCAATCACCTTGGTCTGCTCTTTGGGAGGCAAAAGCTCAGCCAGCTTCCGAAGCGTCTTCCGTACATGTTCCTGCGCTGATCATTCGTATGAATTAAGCTATGAGCTATAGCTGGAGGATTAAGTATAATGTCCCTACCAGGATATGCCATTTTCAAGTCGTCTGTGAACGATGAGCACCACGCAGATCAACGCGAGAAATGTAGCTACGTACCGGTGATCGTGCTACGGTCTAGCAAGAGGATCAGCCGCACTTGCCTTTTACGGTGTTTTGAGGCGATCGAACTGGAACGGCAACGTCGCAACCCAAATCGTCTTTGTTTACCATGTCCTGCACAGGGTGCTTCCTGCTCCGTTCAGCAATCCGTTGGCCTTGAACGTTAGCTGGCGGTGATGATCCGGCCTCATCCGATCAGATCGGTGGATCCACTGACGTCGCAATGAGCGCGATTGAAACATCTCTCACCGTCCCGAAGGAGACAAGGTTCCTACATTGTGCCTATACCGCATGCATCATACTCGAAGCGCTCGAGATACGCGATGTATGTCTCTCGCGGTTTTCCTGTCTGTCTTGAGTGCTTATGAGCGCGTATGTAGGGGGTCAAACGATTAAAAGGAGAGCGGGGTATCATTATGCAAAAATTGGGAGCATCGTCGTCGATGTCGGAGAGTGGTGCTTGGCCAACGACATGAGCGAGGACGGTCCTCCATCCGATCTACGCAACTTCTTGAAGTCCCTCCAATCGTATGTCCCATCGCCTTTCTTCACTCTATCCTTACTTTCTGACCAGTTTGAAGTGACTTGACGTGCTGGAAGGGTGCGCATAGGTGAAAGGAATCCAGGGGTTCCTTTTCCGCACGGATATACGGGTGAAGTTCAAAGCAATATGACGCAAGGTTGACCCACGCACCTCATGTATTCCAGGTCTGTTTCAAAATGACCATTCTCGACATTCACCAAACTAATCTTTCCAAAGGCCCGGGTGGCGCTTAGTAGTGTTTGGTGCAAATTTTCCAACAGCGCAAGGTACGTCGATCACCTGCTTACATCGTCAGTGGTAGCGAGTGTCTGGGTTATTCTAAGGGCCATCTCTCTTGGCCCAACTGCAGCTAGTGGTGCAGGTTCAGTCCACTGGAATCTTGCCGAGTAAGATTCTCCCGTCCTCACCCTTTGTGCGAACGCACACTGATGCCACATGGGTCTCTTGCACCGACGGCATCGGCGCCACAGATGTTCTTTGGGCGCGACGCTGAGCTTGCTCAGATCACCGAGATGATTTTCACCAACATCGGGTCGCGTCCTGCCCGGGTCGCAATTCTTAGCCCCGGCGGTTATGCAAAACCACTCTCGCTGATGTGGCGCTCGCTCATCCCCGTATTCGAGAGCACTATGGAGATGCCGGATATATTGTCACCTGTGAATCACTCCTGTCTTCTGGGGCGCTTCTGTTGGTATCCTAAAGGCTGGCTCTGATTCCTTGTGGTCTCGTATTCGTGCGTCGTTGATCGCAAAGGAGTGTATCATCCGCTCCGATAGTTTCGAGTGGCCTTAGGACCGGTCTGGTGACGTAATGCCTCCATAGAGGACTTGCTCTCTAGGATCGCGGGGTTCCATCGTGTCACCGTCATTATCGCTATGCGAGGCACAGAGAGCCCCGCTAGAACACAGTGGATACGACCAACCTTGGCCCCGCTCAAGACCCTTAACTGTGATGCTACCAAAGTAGCCTGGGAGCATATTGCTAATCATTACAATGATTTTGCGGAGGAACTCATCAAAGCCATGGATTGTGTAGCTATCATTAGATAGCGAGAGAATGAGACGTAATCCACTTGCTAAGAACTTACGTGGCATTTTGAGCCTGATACCAGATAGCTTACTTGCCGACATCTAGAAAGGATTCCGAGGGATTTTTGTTGATATTGGCTTTCAAGCTTTTGGGTTCTTCTGGAGTGTAGCCCGATCAATTCGCTAGAATGTTATAAGGATGCTGATCCATTGATAGGAAAAAAAATGTTTTAAAAAAGCTGAAGATACTCTAGATAACATCTCACAAGGGAAGAGAAACGACAGAAGAAAAGAGATGCCTCGGCAGCCATATGGAGGCTGTGCATGGGCGAGAATCCGCGTTGGTGCGTGTTTACTAGTTCGATTTCAAAGGTACAGATACATTCTATGTCGCTATCAAGAATCCAATAAGGTCGTAAATCCATTTTTGTCGTAGATACGCAAAAGGAAATAAAATAAAATCGTGTAATCGGACGCACGAGGAACGTACACGAAACAGATACCCTCTCGCAGACGACGAGGAACGGAGGTAACGCGGCGTGCACAGGTAAGGCTGGGAACCAAGCAGCAAAACAGACCTGACACTCCATTTTCCACGTGTACCAATTCATTGCAACGCATACTTACAGCCAGCATTCTGATCCTAGGAACGTAGGTGGGAGCGCGGAAAAAAAGGGAGGGGGGGGGAAGATGACAGACTCGGTAAAGATGTGGGTATAGAATTCAGAGCGGAGAAAGGGCGTATATTAGGGGGATCACCGCTAGAGTAAAGGGCGTGATTCTCAGATGGTAAAGAAAGGCTGCTCGTGGCTCTGCGCCTGCTGCTGCTGCTGCTGCTGTGGAGCGAATGGATTGAAGCTGCTCTGTGGTGGCTGGACACCCGTCTTTTGTGTGACGAGCTTTCCGTGTTCTGTTTGGCCGTAGCTGCGGAGAAAGGGACATCGCATCAATGATCCATGGAAGCCCGAGATATAGTAAGAGAGCACGGCGTACCGAAGGGCACCAATATTACCGAACGTATCGACGCCGTCTCCATCGCGCGCAGCGAACAAGCTTGCTAGATGCGCGTGCTCCTGGTCCGTGCGCGTTGGCCCACGCAGAGAGGAAGACTTCGGAGACGGCGCTGGCTGCGGCTGTGGCGATGGTGAATAGTTTTGGCGGGGGGACGGCGCGTGTGACTCGTAAGTAGACGGAAGCGAGAAGTTGGACAGAGGAGACTGGGCGGGCTGCTGGGGTGATGGCACTGGTGGTGGTGCAGGTGATGACACAGCAGCGAAGGGATTGTTCGAGCTATTGCGCGGAAGTTAGTGAACCCAAAAATACAGTAGGTTGGGGAGGCCGAACCCAAAAGCAGTCGGTTGTGGGACCAGCCTGGCTTGTTGCTGGGCCTGGGCTGCGAGATAGTCTTGCTGTTGCTGCGCAAGAAGCGCCTGTTGCTGTGCAGCCTGTTGCTGGGCGAGTTGTTGGCGCATCCATTCCTCCTGTTGTGCCTGCAATTGTAGTTGCTGCTGTTGCTGCTGCTGCTGCTGCATCATCCAGTCCTGTTGCTGTCTTGCCCACTCGGCCTGAAGTGGTGGTCCGGTCAGCCGGCGATCAGAGAACCAGCCAACAAAAAAGACCTAGCGTACCTGCATCGCCTCCTGCTGCGCCTGTTGCTGATATGGGTTGAATGCTGTGAGCTGCGGCTGCATAGTAAACTGCGGCTGTAATCCATTATTCTGGCCTTGCAAATCGATCAAGTTGCTGTTGCTCCTAAAGGCGTCGTTTGTTGGTTATCGGTAACACGATCAAGGGACAGGGACGTACGGATCGTCGAACAGCGAACCGGAGTCTGTGGCAGTGGCCTTCCGACGCGCTTCCTCCTCTTCACTGAGTTTGATTGCCCTCGCAAGATCGGCGTCTTCGGCACCACGGGCCTGCTCCGCAGCAAGGCTGCGCTTACTCTCCTCAATGGCGCGTCGTAATTCGTCATCACCTCCCGCCGCTTTCGCACGACGTGCATTGTTCTCGTCGCCCCGCGGGACTGGAGGTTCATCGTTACCTTCCTCTTGCTCAGGCTGGCCGAGCATTCGGTCACGCATATTCGCGCGCGAACGGCGCTCCTGACGGAGGCGCGCCTCGTCCGTAAGGAGATTCGTTATGTCTTTGGCCTTCTGACGGACGTTCGCGCCTTGATCCTTGCCATATTCATCAACGTACTGAAACTCTTTGAGCGTTTTGATGATATAGATATTGTCCCGGAAGTAGACGACGACGTTTTCTGAGCCTGCGTGAAGTAAATAGTCGAGAACGGTGAGGCACTGACCGAGCAAGAGACTTAGGCAGGCTCATTACAAGACTGGAACAGACACGAACTTTAAAGACGTGGCGCCAATTTTTGCCCTTGTCATTGAGACGTTTGTCCAGCATCTCCATAATTTCAACGAAGTCGTTTCTACATCGCGATGTTTAGTGGAGGAGAATCCCGTGGTTGACGTGGAAGGGAAACGCACTGATTGTAAGTCATCTGCGCGATCTCGTTCATCTGAGTGCCAGAGGGGCCCCATGGATCGTTGGAAGTGGCCTCGCGGACTTTGGCCTGCACATCTGAGTAACCTTTCGTGTAATTCTTCGCGACACGTAGCGCGCCTTTGCCGAACGTTTGAAGGGACATGGCAGTTGGGAGTTGATGATAAACGGGGCGGCCAGCCCGGCTCGCTCGGGACATCTGAGTGGTCGGAGTGTAATCGGTCTGAGCCATGTGTTGACAAATATTGATTTCATTATTCGAAACACCGATGGTGAAGTGGTTATCATGCTTGCCTTCCAAGCAAGCGGCACGGGTTCGATTCCCGTTCGGTGTATTACTTTTTCTTGCCGGATTAGCCCATGAACGCGCCTGAACCTGGTGTCATGTGTGTGGCCACATTGTGTCTCTATTGTATTTCTTGCACCGTCCCTTCCGCCATTGTTCCATATCCATGAAGCAGCCCCCAACTCAAGCGTCGTCGCCTCTTGTCAAATTCCCTTGTTCCTCTGCTGACACTAAATATTTTGGCCGCTTCTGTGACACCCTCAAGAATCTCAACCATGCACTTCGTGCCACCGAACGATCGGCCTCAAGTCCGGCCCACCTCTTGTCTGTGCAAGGTTTGTCGTTGTTCCCTTTGTCCCGATGGCCTACAATTCACCACCCTCGCGGCCTCGTCCTAGATGCAGCGCATCAACCTGCGCCATTTGTGTGCGGACATGTACAGGTGATCTTTTGCCCAGCTCTCGCGGAACCGGTGCTCGCAACCCATCACACTACCGGTTGCCGTCTCCACCTCCGTTGGGTAACCCAAGCGTAGCCTCACCCTCACGTCGAAGACGTGCCCGCGATGAAGATATAGACACTGTCTTGAAGGTGGAAAGCCCAGAGCGCGACGGAACCGGCTGTGGGCGGGTGATCTGTCGGATATGCTGCTTAGAAGTCCTCCAAAGGTGGATGTATTTGACCCTCTCGGAAGACCTCATTTTTCTCACTTTTCATAACCGAAACGCAGTGAGACCGTTACTTGTTTGGATTGTTTTTCAGCGCACCGCACCCTCCAGGCTCACGGCACGGATTGCCTCATTGCAAGGAGCCATTACAGACAACATCCTGACTGCGTCCACCTGATTCTATTGTCAGACTGCTTATTATCGAGCGCAACATATTTCCCGGTGTTATTCTATTCACGACCACTGCATCTTTGCTATATTCCTTTTGATCACTTACTATACCAGACCCACTGTCACTGTCGTACCGCAATCTTATTTGAGTTCTTTCTCTCAACCCCTCTAACAGCATGAAGGTGTGACTCTAACGCACGCGCATCAAATTTAGGGGCTTTGCCGTTTAGATCCGGATGGATGTGGAAGGCTGATCCGTACCTGAATGCGTGAGGGGTGATCGCACCCGAACGCGTCTCCTCGGTCCAAGGTCTCGCCTTGTATCTCCCTCCTTGATCCACTCGCATTCTCCACATCACAAGGTAGCTCGTCACTGTGTTTGGACCGTACAACCCCATTTCTAGCACGGTGGAGCTACGGCGCGTGTTACCCACTGGTCTGGCGTGAGCCATTTTCGCATCGAAGTTCGGTCACTCTACTAGCAACTCGGTTACAGTATTAGGTTCACCCTCGATCGTGTTAGTTTGTCACGCCGACCTTGATCAACTTGATCAACTAATCTTGAAGGCCATCGTTCACCCTCATCTTCATGCATGACCTACGTCGGCCTGACTTTATGACGAATAACACTTCAGAATGTTGGCATGATTCGTACAGTCCAAACTCTGACTCGAAATCTCGAAAGCGAAAACCTCGTTAATTCACCAGCGGTGTCTATTTGAACTGGACACTGGGAGATGTGGTCCCCTGTTCTCTGTTCACGGTTTCTCCACCATTATGTTTGCTGATAACTACAACCACGAAGCTGTTTCATGTGTCTTTCAAGCCATTCCCTGCGGAATCCAAGCCTTTTGGTCTTTCAGCTGCACTCTTTCAGTGGGGTTGCTAACGGGCTCTTTCGCAGTTGCGCAAGGGAATTGTCCACGTCTTACGCGCATCGTTGTTTCCACGCTACTCTGCACTGTCGAACTGTGTCCCACCACAACTGCGATCCTCAGCGGGGGACTAGATGACGCTGCGAGGGTGTGACCCGAAGTGATGTAACACAAGCAGTCGTGACTTGTTCTCGCCATCAACTACTCATGAGTTGTTTGTCGCGTCGCCGCTCCCTTTTTGTGAGACCCCCCTTTCGCGGGACCAGTCACTGAGTACGTATGACCCAGTTTCGCAGGCCATCGAGTTGATCATTGCCGCCGCCTAGGCCCATCACCTGCGTTTCTAGAGGCATCTTCTCTACCCATTATGGTGTCCCAAGCCTAAATTTCGTTAGGCATCCTCCTGACGCCACATTAGAGATGACGAACGATGAACTGCAATCGAGTTCTATTACTTAACCAATTGAACAGTTCTATAACTAATACTACGGGCAAAAGAACACTTATAACGACTACCGGATATCTGCTACCGTTACATCAACTTACTACATCGCTAACTTGTTACATGTGATCAATTGCTGCCTTACAGTAATTATCACTCTTCGTCAAGGATAACTACCCCATCCCTAGATAGGATCTGATTCAGCAACCTCTGATCCTGTTTCTTCT